>CANDYM010000307.1:0-32373 GCA_947397865.1 Polietes domitor
GGGAAAACTTTCAATTTTCGTCTTTCGGATTCAGGTGGGCTTGGTGGTACCTGTGGCGGCCAAAGGGATGGATCTTTATTGAGCCACGGAGGTCCATACCACCACAATGAATTATTCGTTAAGTCATGTGACCGACATCCTCTAGTTCCTAAATCTCCAGGATTCTCGTGATTTGGGACATATCTCCAGTATGCGCTTGGAACACTATACCGGATTTGAGAAACTCTGTTAGCTACGTAAGTTTTCCACATGTAGGGAGGCTTACTTAACCAACCTAAGACGATAAGTGAATCGCACCAAAGAAAAACTTCTGGATTCCGGATAGGCATAAATGATAGAATATGATGGACCAGTTTTGAGAGCAAGAGGGCTCAACAAAGTTCAAGTCGAGGTAGGCTAATAGTTTGTAGTGGTGCAGCTTTGGATTTTGCAACCAATAGGTTTGAAAAAATTCCCGAAGGGTCTTGTATCCTGACGTAAACGGTGGCACAATACGCACGTTGAGACGCGTCGCAAAATCCGTGAATTTGTACACAATCAGAAGGGTTAAAGTGGATCCAACGAGGAATTTGCACCTGCTGTATGAGCAGTAGTTGGGCTGCAATACATTTCCAGCGGATCATAGAATTAGAACTAACTGGCTGATCCCATTCAAGACCTTCCAACCATAGACTTTGCATGAGAATTTTAGCACGAATCACAATGGGCCACCCCGCAGGATCATATAATTTTGCAATAGCGGATAGAATTTGACGCTTCGTTACTGCCTCGGATGCGGATTGGTTATCGAAAGAGTACATGAAGGAGTCAGTGAGCGCATTCCACTTAATGCCTAATGTTTTGGTGGAGCTTGCTTCATAAAATTGAAGAAAATTTGAGTCATATAGGTCTTCTTGGGGAAGATGATATAATAAGTTAGGAGTATTTGCTGTAATTTTCTTGAGGAGAAATCCTGCGGAATTAAGCGTTGCTATTAATTGGGATTGGGCTACACGAGCATTTTCGAT
Source organism: Polietes domitor (assembly GCA_947397865.1). Taxonomy (NCBI): domain Eukaryota; kingdom Metazoa; phylum Arthropoda; class Insecta; order Diptera; family Muscidae; genus Polietes; species Polietes domitor. The sequence goes on from CANDYM010000307.1 coordinate 1,008, forward strand.
GGAGTGGGCACCAGTTAAAATGTCGTCGACGTAGGTTTCGTTACGAAGAATAGCTGCAGCCATGGGATACTGCTTTTCCGAATCTGTTGCTAATTGAAGTAAAGTTCTTATTGCTAAAAAAGGCGCGCAATTGATTCCGAACGTGACGGTTTTTAATTCGTAATCCTTTAAAGGGGAATGGGGACTTTCTTTCAACAGAATACGTTGAAAAGGGCGATCATCTGTATGAACAAAAATTTGCCGATACATTTTTTGTACGTTGCCGCTGAATACGTACATATACGATCGCCAATATAATATTACCGACATAAGATCAGATTGTCGCGTTGGACCCGGGTGAAGGACATCATTCAGTGATTGTCCTGTTTTTGTTCTTCTAGAACCGTTAAAAACTACACGTACTTTTGTAGTTTTACTTTCGGGTCGGACCACAGCGTGATGTGGCAAATAGAAAGATTGACACTTTCCACCGCTTGAAAGTTCTTTGTCTGAAATTTCCTCCATATGGCTTAAGAACTGCCTGGTATTCACTAGCTAGCCCAGGGTTTTTAGATAGGGAGTGCTCTATTCGAGAATATTGACGGAGAGCAATAAATCTTGATGGACCCAATATGAGAGTTTTATTGAATTCTTTTTTGAACGGTAAACGAACAATTTCGTCTGGTGGTCTGTTTGTAATAGTCTTCACAATAGATATCGTCCGCTGAGACTTTGGGAATGTTAGGAATCTCCTCCATTCCCCAAAACTTACGTAGCATTTCATCCAGTGCAACATTCTCAGATGGTGTTACTGTTGTAGAAAATGAGTGGACAGTAGTTGACGGGACAGGGCCGCTAATAACCCAACCAAATATCGTGTTGTGTGCTGAAAGTTCACCACACACATTTTTTCGAATTCCTTCGAGTTCTATTTTATGTGTATTGTCCTCACCAATTATAAGATCAATTTGGGCCGATCTAAAGAAGTAAGGGTCTGCTAATACGACATCAGAAAATGCCTCGACGTTAGGGGGTTTAATTGTGAACGAGGGCAGATAGTTTGTAACTTTTGGTAGAACTATGGAACTTTGAGTTTTACCCCCGATACCCGAGATTACATAATGGGAACGACGAGTTGGTAGTTGAAGTCGATTTCGAATTCGTTCGGACACAAATGTCCGCTGTGACCCAGGATCAATAAGAGCGCGTGCAGTAAAAGTTTCTCCTATTATACGGGAATTAAAGCCGTCCGTAATAAAACATTTTCATATTCAGAGGAAACGTGAGCATTAATGTTGGATTCCGAAGGGGTAGAAGTAAAATTGTGAGTGTCTGCTTCTGCGGACGTTGACAGTGACGCATCTTGATGGGAGGTACTCGATTTATCTCTATGGTTTCTTGTATTTTGCAGCGAATCGGTTTGCGATTGTACCTAAATGAAGAAGGGTGTGATGGTCTTTTCCGCAATCGGCGCAAGTGCCCTTACTTCTACATCCCATTTTCTGGTGAGCCATGGACAAACAGTTGTTGCAGTAGTTGTTTCTACGAACGAAGTTGATTCTTTCGGACACTGAGAGTTGCGTAAAAAGTGGACAATCCCGAATTGAGTGGGTTTTCCCGCAGACCTTACAGCTCCTGTCGAGTCTTTCTTCTGAGACGTATGACTATGTACCTATAATTGGCTTTGAGCATGAAGAAATGTCTTAAAGAAAGAAGAAGAAGAAAAACTTCTGGATTCCGGATAGGCATAAATGATAGAATATGATGGACCAGTTTTGAGAGCGAGAGGATAATTTTCCGTTATTATCGCGGGAAAACTTTCAATTTTCGTCTTTCGGATTCAGGTGGGCTTGGTGGTACCTGTGACGGCCAAAGGGATGGATCTTTATTGAGCCACGGAGGTCCATACCACCACAATGAATTATTCGTTAAGTCATGTGACCGACATCCTCTAGTTCCTAAATCTCCAGGATTCTCGTGATTTGGGACATATCTCCAGTATGCGCTTGGAACACTATACCGGATTTGAGAAACTCTGTTAGCTACGTAAGTTTTCCACATGTAGGGAGGCTTACTTAACCAACCTAAGACGATAAGTGAATCGCACCAAAGAAAAACTTCTGGATTCCGGATAGGCATAAATGATAGAATATGATGGACCAGTTTTGAGAGCAAGAGGGCTCAACAAAGTTCAAGTCGAGGTAGGCTAATAGTTTGTAGTGGTGCAGCTTTGGATTTTGCAACCAATAGGTTTGAAAAAATTCCCGAAGGGTCTTGTATCCTGACGTAAACGGTGGCACAATACGCACGTTGAGACGCGTCGCAAAATCCGTGAATTTGTACACAATCAGAAGGGTTAAAGTGGATCCAACGAGGAATTTGCACCTGCTGTATGAGCAGTAGTTGGGCTGCAATACATTTCCAGCGGATCATAGAATTAGAACTAACTGGCTGATCCCATTCAAGACCTTCCAACCATAGACTTTGCATGAGAATTTTAGCACGAATCACAATGGGCCACCCCGCAGGATCATATAATTTTGCAATAGCGGATAGAATTTGACGCTTCGTTACTGCCTCGGATGCGGATTGGTTATCGAAAGAGTACATGAAGGAGTCAGTGAGCGCATTCCACTTAATGCCTAATGTTTTGGTGGAGCTTGCTTCATAAAATTGAAGAAAATTTGAGTCATATAGGTCTTCTTGGGGAAGATGATATAATAAGTTAGGAGTATTTGCTGTAATTTTCTTGAGGAGAAATCCTGCGGAATTAAGCGTTGCTATTAATTGGGATTGGGCTACACGAGCATTTTCGATGGAGTGGGCACCAGTTAAAATGTCGTCGACGTAGGTTTCGTTACGAAGAATAGCTGCAGCCATGGGATACTGCTTTTCCGAATCTGTTGCTAATTGAAGTAAAGTTCTTATTGCTAAAAAAGGCGCGCAATTGATTCCGAACGTGACGGTTTTTAATTCGTAATCCTTTAAAGGGGAATGGGGACTTTCTTTCAACAGAATACGTTGAAAAGGGCGATCATCTGTATGAACAAAAATTTGCCGATACATTTTTTGTACGTTGCCGCTGAATACGTACATATACGATCGCCAATATAATATTACCGACATAAGATCAGATTGTCGCGTTGGACCCGGGTGAAGGACATCATTCAGTGATTGTCCTGTTTTTGTTCTTCTAGAACCGTTAAAAACTACACGTACTTTTGTAGTTTTACTTTCGGGTCGGACCACAGCGTGATGTGGCAAATAGAAAGATTGACACTTTCCACCGCTTGAAAGTTCTTTGTCTGAAATTTCCTCCATATGGCTTAAGAACTGCCTGGTATTCACTAGCTAGCCCAGGGTTTTTAGATAGGGAGTGCTCTATTCGAGAATATTGACGGAGAGCAATAAATCTTGATGGACCCAATATGAGAGTTTTATTGAATTCTTTTTTGAACGGTAAACGAACAATTTCGTCTGGTGGTCTGTTTGTAATAGTCTTCACAATAGATATCGTCCGCTGAGACTTTGGGAATGTTAGGAATCTCCTCCATTCCCCAAAACTTACGTAGCATTTCATCCAGTGCAACATTCTCAGATGGTGTTACTGTTGTAGAAAATGAGTGGACAGTAGTTGACGGGACAGGGCCGCTAATAACCCAACCAAATATCGTGTTGTGTGCTGAAAGTTCACCACACACATTTTTTCGAATTCCTTCGAGTTCTATTTTATGTGTATTGTCCTCACCAATTATAAGATCAATTTGGGCCGATCTAAAGAAGTAAGGGTCTGCTAATACGACATCAGAAAATGCCTCGACGTTAGGGGGTTTAATTGTGAACGAGGGCAGATAGTTTGTAACTTTTGGTAGAACTATGGAACTTTGAGTTTTACCCCCGATACCCGAGATTACATAATGGGAACGACGAGTTGGTAGTTGAAGTCGATTTCGAATTCGTTCGGACACAAATGTCCGCTGTGACCCAGGATCAATAAGAGCGCGTGCAGTAAAAGTTTCTCCTATTATACGGGAATTAAAGCCGTCCGTAATAAAACATTTTCATATTCAGAGGAAACGTGAGCATTAATGTTGGATTCCGAAGGGGTAGAAGTAAAATTGTGAGTGTCTGCTTCTGCGGACGTTGACAGTGACGCATCTTGATGGGAGGTACTCGATTTATCTCTATGGTTTCTTGTATTTTGCAGCGAATCGGTTTGCGATTGTACCTAAATGAAGAAGGGTGTGATGGTCTTTTCCGCAATCGGCGCAAGTGCCCTTACTTCTACATCCCATTTTCTGGTGAGCCATGGACAAACAGTTGTTGCAGTAGTTGTTTCTACGAACGAAGTTGATTCTTTCGGACACTGAGAGTTGCGTAAAAAGTGGACAATCCCGAATTGAGTGGGTTTTCCCGCAGACCTTACAGCTCCTGTCGAGTATTTCTTCTGAGACGTATGACTGTGTACCTATAATTGGCTTTGAGCATGAAGAAATGTCTTACTCTCTTTGTTACTAGAAATTCGCTCAACTACTTCGTATCGGTTTATCAAAAATGTATTCATTTGAGACCATTTTGGTAAAGTTTTTTGAGTCTAAAGATTGTTCCCACAGAGCTAATGCATTGTCGGGAAGTTCCGTAGATACAAGATAGATCAAGAGTGGATCCCAACTTTCAGTCGAAACTCCTAATGTTTTTAGCATGGCAAGACAATCATTCACGGTTGATTGTAGATTCTGTATAGATTGACCATTTTCCACCGTTGTATTGGGGATATTAAAAGGAATTCTTAATTGGCAATCGACTAATACGCGAGTATTTTCATATCGTGCCTTTAACGCTTCCCAGGCAAGAGGAAACGTTTCATCGCACAACGTATACCTCTTGACAATGGCCCTTGCTTCTCCTATAGTTTTATTTCTTAAATGAAAGAGATTCTGAGCTGCTGTGAGCTTGGGATGATTGATATATACCGCTGTAAACATATCGCGGAACGAAGGCCACTCTTCGTACCCGCCCTCAAATACTTCGGTATCGCACGGGGGAAGTTTTATACATAACCCCGATGAAGTAGGATCCATACCTGTGGGGGATAGATAATTTATTTGCCTCGTTTTAGTCGTAGTAGATCGACTATTTGAGATTTGCATCGGTAATAACTATCTGAGCATGTATCCAACTTGCCACATGCTGACTCCATATAGTCTTTATCTTGACCGTCTTGGGATATGTTGAGAGTTGAATACGCTAACTGTAATCTATTCCACCTATCCTCTAAATCCGTCAACTTAACTTCCAAAAGCGATTCTGTTTGATCATCTTCCCGCACACTTCCGAATTTTGATAAAAATAAGATTAAGAAGTCTGAAGCGAATATGAAAACATCCTTTGGTGGATCGCCTGTCATGGCCTTTTCCATAATTTTGCTTGTCGTGGCCTATTCTGTATCTGTAGCAAACCAAATGTCGTAAAAAAACTAATTACGTTGATTCAATCTAGCAAAATTGCCGATAATTTATAGTTGGCCTGAAAAACTTATGACTCAGATGGCGTTACCGAAACGAACACTTCTATTGAGTATTCGTGGTATTCACAACTTCCGTAACTGAAGCAATATTTTTGAAAACATCATTTTATTATAATCTTGACAACCATACGATTTAGCAACGTTCCTTATAAAACAATGTCGTCTGACGTTGAGAGAAGGCGTTAAATTAAAAGTTGATAAATTGTAATCACCACTAAGTTCTGTATCGTTTGAGTTCTTTCAAAGGACTAATGTAGAATAGTAACAAAATCCAACCTTAAAATGAAAAGTGCATATGAGCTGTTGAGAAACTGAAATTGCTGTGCTGTAAACACCGTACACTGAACCATATTTTAACTATGGTTTACAATTGTGTCTTACCACCGGAAATGGTAGTTACACGATCATTCAGAGCTCATTAGCTCTCTCCCGCAAAAGAAAATACAAGGAGAACGGTAATGATCATTAATAGTGTAATGAAGTTTAAAATCTGCTCGAGCAGCTGATCCCATAAAATATTATGACACGTATGTAATGATAATAAGAAATACAATTCTGTTATCACTTCAATGTCCCAGATGTTGAAAATGCCATTTTCGAATTTCGAAAAAACAAAAGTTGTGCTGAATTGTGCTAGGTTTGTGCCCAATTGTGCCGTAAAAAGTTTTTCGAAAAATTGAAAATTGACCGAGATATTGCGAAAAAACTTTTCTTCCAAAAAAAATCGCTGAGATTGCCATTTTGTTTTTTAGCAAAAACAAAAGTTGTGCTGGATTGTGCTAGCGGAGCACATAATTGTGCCGTTTTTAAAAAAGTTATATCTCAATCCGTTTTCGAAAAAATCGCTATTTTCGAAAAAATCCTAGAATTGTCATTTTGTTTTTTCGCAAAAACAAAAGTTGTATACACAATTGTCTACGCGGCTAACACAATCCAGCACAACTTTTGTTTTTGCGAAAAAACAAAATGGCAATTCTAGATTTTTTGGCGTTTTTGCGACTTTTACAAAAAGTTGGCGCTTTTTGGAATATGATAGCAAAATTGTGCTAGGCGAGCACAATCCAGCACAACTTTTGGATTTTTGAAATTCGCGTTTTTTGCAAAGTTATATGGAAATTGGCTGAAAAAATGAAGTTGGCGATTATTTTTATGAACCATTGAAATGAGCACTTTTTGATGTATCACGAAAAAATTGTGCTAGGCGAGCACAATTCGCGTTTTTTGCAAAGTTATATGGAAATTGGCTAAAAAAATGAAATTGGCGATTATTTTTATGAACCATTGAAATGAGCACTTTTTGATGTATCACGAAAAAATTGTGCTAGGCGAGCACAATTCAGCACAGTTTTTGGATTTGCAAAAATCGCGATTTTAACAAACTTAGAGCATTTTTTTGAAAAATCGCCAAAATTTTAATTAGCGATTTTCTCGAAAACGGTTTGAGATAGAACTTAGCTTGAAACGGCACAATTGTCTACGCGGCTAACACAATCCAGAACAACTTTTGTTTTTGCGAAAAAACAAAATGGCTATTCTAGAACAACTTTTGTTTTTCTATCACAACTTTTGTTTTTTCGAAATTCAAAAATGGCATTTTCAACATCTGGGACATATCACTTCAACCTCATCCAGTCATGCAAATGTTTTAAGATTTTACACAAAAGGGAATGTTTATAAATAATGTTTATAATTTCTTAAATGTAGATCACTTCAATCAGCAACATGAATTGAGACTAATGTGTTTAATAGATTGATATTTTATAGTGTTATGAAAATGTTTATCTACATAACATCAGCAACATCAACACTTAAGCCAGTGTTAAGAAAGGCTCAGTGTTATACAGCACCGGAATGTTGTTATATTAGCACAGTAACTATGTCACACACAGCAGACTAGCACAGTAACAATGTGTTCAAGGCAAAACTGCAGCAACATGAATGTAGATAACACAGTACAACAGCCTTATCTTGATGTTTTTTCGCTTAGTTGTAAAATGTTGGCAAAAACGTAGTTTGACATAACTCGAGAACGACTAGTTCGATTTTGCTGAAATAAATTGAGAAAAATTAATAATTACATTTTCTTTAATCCATTAATATACTGTTTCTCTACCAAATCAACAATTTTGCAATTAGAAATAAATTTATGAAGAAAATTTTGCCAAAAAAATGTTTTTTTTTAACATATAAATCCCAAACGGAAAAACGTGTCGAGTCTTATAACTTTCACGTAAAGTCACATAAGCTATAAACAAAATGCGACATAGATCATAGAAATCGATTAACGCGTTCTGCTTTATTCAAAGTTAAGTAAAGGTATGAATTTCAAATATTTGCTCGAGATATGCTCAAAATTCCTTGGAAAAAAGGTTGATGACTTTTTTATGATTCTCAGAATTAAAAAAAAGAGTAATAAACAAAAGGTTATTACATTTTTATGGTTGCTGTAACAAACTAAAAACGGCCATAAATGTGCGTGAACAATTAAAAGGAAAAAAGCAAGGGCACTTTTGTAATTAATTGGGTTTTTCTGTTGGCTACCTGCATGATTTTTTTTACACGAATTCCACCCACATTCATGAGTGGTCATGTTTTAGAACGTTGCAAGATGCGCCAATTCATAAGTACCTGTCGGTAAAATATTGAAAAATATGAAAATGAAATAGTATAAATAGGTGTTCATTGTTCGTTTTTTGTCATTAAACCAGTGCCGACGAACGCGAAGAGAACAAGTATTTTCCCTCCAGTTTTTTAAAAGTGAATAGAATATGGAACTGTGCAAGCCAGATATAATTAGCTTCTGCTACTGCTGTGGTCAATATGTCTCAACACATAAAAAAGGGGAAATTTCAGTACTGCTTTTGTTCAAATATACGAGATGTACTTCAACCGAAATGTTATAGTGAACAAAAATTGGGTACCAAATGTGGTGTGTAAAAGCTGCTACAACCGTCTAATGGATTGGAAAAATAGAAGTCGTGAAACTATGCCATTCGGTATCCCAATGACTTGGACTAATCCTGGCGAAGGTAACAATCCATTGAATTGCTATGCATGTGTGAATAAAGGAGCCGCAAAAAGGATAAGAAAATCGTATAATTACGTTGGTGTTGCAAGTGCCGCAACACCATTGCCTCATTCGGACCACATTCCTGTGACAAAAGCTTCTAGCCCAGATATTGTATCTTCTATGACCGCTCCGAGTTTTGCAGCAGCATACGGTTTAAGTGATGATACCTCATATAATCCCGAACCATCTGTGTCCAATGAGCCTATTTTAGTAAATCAAAATAGCCTTGATTCAATTGTTGCCAAATTGGAACTAACACAGCATAAATCAGAAGAACTGGCTTCTTTTATGAAATCAAACAATCTTTTGGCACCCGGTGTGAAAGTTATAGCTTATCGAAGTCGTCAGGCAACACTCCAAACTTTATTCCTTGTGAATGATGAAAAAACTTCTGCATATTGCCCGGATGTAGGAAAATTGATAAACGCAATGGAAATGAAATATGAAGCAGATGACTGGAGGCTATATATTGACAGTTCAAAACTCAGCTTGAAGGCGGTTTTACTGCATAAGACCAATAAAAAACCTTCAGTTACAATCGCCTATAGTACAGAAACGAAAGAAACATATGATGCACTGGAAAATATTTTAAAAATGGTTAACTACGCCAAGCATATGTGGCGCATATGCTGCGATTTAAAAGTTGTAGCAATGCTTTGCGGCCTTCAAAGCGGCTATATAAAATATATGTGCTTTTTGTGCGATTTGGACACACGATTTCCGGTGACCAATATGCATGCCATGGATGGATACTCAGAGAGCACAGCAGGTTACAAACGGCCAATATTAGCCGTGAGCCTCCGGTGCCGAAGGAGAAGATATTGCTGCCTCCACTGCATATTAAACTTGGAATTGTTAAGAATTTCATCAAAACTGTCGCCAAAAGAGATGAAGTTTTCTTGTGTTTGAAACTAATTTACCCGAGACTCAGCGAAAGTAAAATTAAAGAAGGTAAATTATAATATCACATTCATTTCCCATGATTTTCCATCTTAACAACTTCATTTTTTCCAATCAGGCGTACTAAATGGTCCAGATATACGAAAGCTGATTAAAAGTGGCGCATTCAACAATATTTTGATTGACGCTGAATTGGACGCATGGCAGGCAATCAAAGAAGTAATAGAAGGATTGTTGGGAAAGCATCGTTCTACCAACTACGATATTTCTGTCGCAAGGATGTTAAGATCGTACTCGGAAATTGGTGTCCACATGTCCTTGAAAATCCATTATTTACATCATCATCTGGACTACTTCAGCAAACAATTGGCTACCGAATCTGATGAACAAGGCGAACGCTATCATCAAGTTGCTATGCCATTTGAAATGAGATATAGAGGGAAAAAGTCGCCGAGTGCAATACATGCGGAAATTTGCTGGTGGAGTAAGCTTGTGTGCCAAGACAAGGATGATCCTGATGATAAAGAATTTTCAGGAGGTGCAGAAGGGCCAGCAGTGGAGTCACACATTGACATTATGTGTGGTTCAGAAACTGATGACAGCGATGAATGCGATGCCACTAGTCCCGAACAACCACCATCGAAAAAGTCTAGGCAATATTCATTAAAATAAATAAAAATAAATAAATAAAATAAAAAATTATAAAATTTTTTACTTTATTTTTTTAGTAGTTTATGGCCAGAAGTCTGGAGTTATTGGGGAAAATTTATAAAAAAGGCGATAAATGACACTTTTTTGAATAAAAACATATATCAATATTCTTGTCAAAATGGGATACCTTCACTTAATTGTAAATAAAAGCAGAACGCGTTAATCGATTTCTATGATCTATGTCGCATTTTGTTTATAGGTTATGTGACTTTACGTGAAATAAGACTCGACACGTTTTTCCGTTTGGGATTTATATGTTTACAAAAAAAAAAATTGGCAAAATTTTCTTCATAAATTTATTTCTAATTGCAAAAATGTTGATTTGGTAGAGAAACAGTATATTAATGGATTAAAGAAAATGTAATTATTAATTTTTCTCAATTTATTTCAGCAAAATCGAACTAGTCGCTCTCGAGTTATGTCAAACTACGTTTTTGCCAACATTTTACAACTAAGCGAAAAAACATCAAGATAAGGAAAAAATGTAAAAGGTCATAAACTGGCACATACGAACGCAAAACCCTTTGAGGGTTTTAATATACTGACCTAGTACCATCACCCTGACTTGGAATTTCTCACCCCCCAGACAATAACCCCAAAAATGTTCCACTGTGTAATGTGAGCGTTTCTTACTTCATGGATACATGTTGTACCATAATTTTGAGAACGTTGTATAACTTTGAATATGTTTCACCTATAGTAAAATGTTGCTAACTGAAATTCATCAACAAATCAGTATACAAAAATTTATCAAAGTTATATCTATTTTATTGAATAATCATATGCAACATCTTAGCAACAAAGGCTATGTATACGAGAATTAAATGTTTTCATCAACAATAAAGTCAGTTCAGAGACACTGTTAAGTTTCTGTTATTACATAATCATGTGCAACATCTTAGCAGAGAGAAAATGTATACGAGAATTAAATGTTGTTATCAACAATAAAGTCAGTTCATGTGCAACATCTTAGCAGAGAGAAAATGTATACGAGAATTAAATGTTGTTATCAACAATAAAGTCAGTTCAGGGACACTGTTAAGTTTCTGTTATTAAACAATCATGTGCAAAATTTTAGCAGAGAGAAAATGTATACGAGAATTAAATGTTGTTAAACGAAATTCACCAACAATGAAGTCAGTAGACAATGTTATGTCTATGTTATTAAATAAGCATCTGTAACATCTTTGCAACAGAGATTCTGTATAAGAGAATGAAATCTTCTCAATTTTACTGAATTAGAGATATAGTGAAGTGTTTTTTAACGAGACTCTGCGCGATGTTTCTAAGAATTGAGAGACTTGTAATTTTTAATGAGGAAACTAAAATATTGCTAACGAGCACTAGCAACATTGACTTAAAAAAGATTAATTTCGTGATTTTTGGATTTGGGTACCACTTATAACGGTTAATTTTTTTTTATTTTTTTGCTATTTGCTTTTCTTTATGTATTTAATTCTGTATCACCACTTTACTCACGATTTTTATGTCCCTCTTCTATGCCTTGGAGTTGAACTCAGTTGCCTCAGTTTCAAGTCTTACACTATTGAATTTTATTCGCTTGATGTTCCTCAACAATTACATACCTTATTGTTGTTCTTTTTGCCGCAACACCATTGCCTCATTCGGACCACATTCCTGTGCCAAAAGCTTCTAGCCCAGATATTGTATCTTCTATGACCGCTCCGAGTTTTGCAGCAGCATACGGTTTAAGTGATGATACCTCATATAATCCCGAACCATCTGTGTCCAATGAGCCTATTTTAGTAAATCAAAATAGCCTTGATTCAATTGTTGCCAAATTGGAACTAACACAGCATAAATCAGAAGAACTGGCTTCTTTTATGAAATCAAACAATCTTTTGGCACCCGGTGTGAAAGTTATAGCTTATCGAAGTCGTCAGGCAACACTCCAAACTTTATTCCTTGTGAATGATGAAAAAACTTCTGCATATTGCCCGGATGTAGGAAAATTGATGGACGCAATGGAAATGAAATATGAAGCAGATGACTGGAGGCTATATATTGACAGTTCAAAACTCAGCTTGAAGGCGGTTTTACTGCATAAGACCAATAAAAAACCTTCAGTTACAATCGCCTATAGTACAGAAACGAAAGAAACATATGATGCACTGGAAAATATTTTAAAAATGGTTAACTACGCCAAGCATATGTGGCGCATATGCTGCGATTTAAAAGTTGTAGCAATGCTTTGCGGCCTTCAAAGCGGCTATATAAAATATATGTGCTTTTTGTGAGATTTGGACACACGATTTCCGGTGACCAATATGCATGCCATGGATGGATACTCAGAGAGCACAGCAGGTTACAAACGGCCAATATTAGCCGTGAGCCTCCGGTGCCGAAGGAGAAGATATTGCTGCCTCCACTGCATATTAAACTTGGAATTGTTAAGAATTTCATCAAAACTGTCGCCAAAAGAGATGAAGTTTTCTTGTGTTTGAAACTAATTTACCCGAGACTCAGCGAAAGTAAAATTAAAGAAGGTAAATTATAATATCACATTCATTTCCCATGATTTTCCATCTTAACAACTTCATTTTTTCCAATCAGGCGTACTAAATGGTCCAGATATACGAAAGCTGATTAAAAGTGGCGCATTCAACAATATTTTGATTGACGCTGAATTGGACGCATGGCAGGCAATCAAAGAAGTAATAGAAGGATTGTTGGGAAAGCATCGTTCTACCAACTACGATATTTCTGTCGCAAGGATGTTAAGATCGTTCTCGGAAATTGGTGTCCACATGTCCTTGAAAATCCATTATTTACATCATCATCTGGACTACTTCAGCAAACAATTGGCTACCGAATCTGATGAACAAGGCGAACGCTATCATCAAGTTGCTATGCCATTTGAAATGAGATATAGAGGGAAAAAGTCGCCGAGTGCAATACATGCGGAAATTTGCTGGTGGAGTAAGCTTGTGTGCCAAGACAAGGATGATCCTGATGATAAAGAATTTTCAGGAGGTGCAGAAGGGCCAGCAGTGGAGTCACACATTGACATTATGTGTGGTTCAGAAACTGATGACAGCGATGAATGCGATGCCACTAGTCCCGAACAACCACCATCGAAAAAGTCTAGGCAATATTCATTAAAATAAATAAAAATAAATAAATAAAATAAAAAATTATAAAATTTTTTACTTTATTTTTTTAGTAGTTTATGGCCAGAAGTCTGGAGTTATTGGGGAAAATTTATAAAAAAGGCGATAAATGACACTTTTTTGAATAAAAACATATATCAATATTCTTGTCAAAATGGGATACCTTCACTTAATTGTAAATAAAAGCAGAACGCGTTAATCGATTTCTATGATCTATGTCGCATTTTGTTTATAAGTTATGTGACTTTACGTGAAATAAGACTCGACACGTTTTTCCGTTTGGGATTTATATGTTTACAAAAAAAAAAAAAAAATTGGCAAAATTTTCTTCATAAATTTATTTCTAATTGCAAAAATGTTGATTTGGTAGAGAAACAGTATATTAATGGATTAAAGAAAATGTAATTATTAATTTTTCTCAATTTATTTCAGCAAAATCGAACTAGTCGCTCTCGAGTTATGTCAAACTACGTTTTTGCCAACATTTTACAACTAAGCGAAAAAACATCAAGATAAGGAAAAAATGTAAAAGGTCATAAACTGGCACATACGAACGCAAAACCCTTTGAGGGTTTTAATATACTGACCTAGTACCATCACCCTGACTTGGAATTTCTCACCCCCCAGACAATAACCCCAAAAATGTTCCACTGTGTAATGTGAGCGTTTCTTACTTCATGGATACATGTTGTACCATAATTTTGAGAACGTTGTATAACTTTGAATATGTTTCACCTATAGTAAAATGTTGCTAACTGAAATTCATCAACAAATCAGTATACAAAAATTTATCAAAGTTATATCTATTTTATTGAATAATCATATGCAACATCTTAGCAACAAAGGCTATGTATACGAGAATTAAATGTTTTCATCAACAATAAAGTCAGTTCAGAGACACTGTTAAGTTTCTGTTATTACATAATCATGTGCAACATCTTAGCAGAGAGAAAATGTATACGAGAATTAAATGTTGTTATCAACAATAAAGTCAGTTCATGTGCAACATCTTAGCAGAGAGAAAATGTATACGAGAATTAAATGTTGTTATCAACAATAAAGTCAGTTCAGGGACACTGTTAAGTTTCTGTTATTAAACAATCATGTGCAAAATTTTAGCAGAGAGAAAATGTATACGAGAATTAAATGTTGTTAAACGAAATTCACCAACAATGAAGTCAGTAGACAATGTTATGTCTATGTTATTAAATAAGCATCTGTAACATCTTTGCAACAGAGATTCTGTATAAGAGAATGAAATCTTCTCAATTTTACTGAATTAGAGATATAGTGAAGTGTTTTTTAACGAGACTCTGCGCGATGTTTCTAAGAATTGAGAGACTTGTAATTTTTAATGAGGAAACTAAAATATTGCTAACGAGCACTAGCAACATTGACTTAAAAAAGATTAATTTCGTGATTTTTGGATTTGGGTACCACTTATAACGGTTAATTTTTTTTTATTTTTTTGCTATTTGCTTTTCTTTATGTATTTAATTCTGTATCACCACTTTACTCACGATTTTTATGTCCCTCTTCTATGCCTTGGAGTTGAACTCAGTTGCCTCAGTTTCAAGTCTTACACTATTGAATTTTATTCGCTTGATGTTCCTCAACAATTACATACCTTATTGTTGTTCTTTTTAGATGTTAAATATTGTTCCAATCACCAGATCACTTGAGGTTACGAAGGACCATGCACAAATATAGGGCTTTTGTTCCAGGAATTAGGCCTTAGAATCCTTTTAAAGTAGGATGTTCGACGCGAGAAATATATACAATGAACTGCTGGACAATTTGCCCAAAAGGAAGAAAGCGAGGGATGTCGAGTACCTTTTAACACTTACAATCAATGTTGAGTGTAGTGCTTGAGGAGAGAATGAGGGGGTATTAGGCAGAGACCTATGAGTGTTTACACAGAGTAATGATGCTCACCGTTCGGCTGTTGAAATGCAAGAGATAGTTTTATTTTGTGTTATGTCTTGTATGCCCATACATACTATTTGTTTCTTTCGTTATTCAGCGATATCTGTTTAACGAAAGTGAATTAACATAACAGAACATTTGTTTGTTTATTTATGTCGATATTTCCAATTAAATAATCAATTCAATAATAGATTTCGATATTACATTTTGAATTCAATAAAATAATACTAGCAATAGAGAAACTAATGTTAGTGAACGTAAATTTAGACAACTGTGCTTGGCCTTTCTCCACTACTGTTGTGCAAACTTTGTGGAAAAACATCGCCGAAGGCTAATACAACGCCTACGAACCGTGCCTCACATCGCCCCTCATCTGCCATACACAAATTTGCTCCACACTCTGCGCGTCAGGTGGATGTTCCCCCAACTTTTTAACGATGTTTTAAACTTCCGATTAAAAAAAATGCGTTCACATAGTGTAAGGTGACAGAATATTTATGATTCTGTCCGTACATATTACTCCTACATCACTGTAATAATAACCTCCCCCCCTTATAAAACATGCTGACCCACCACACAAACATAACCGCTTATCTTCATGATGTGCTGCTGCGACGAAACGGGGCCTTGAATTAAGTCACAACATACGAAGCTTTTCATTTCTATTGTTGAATACACAATTAGATTAGAATATAGAATTTAAACAATAAAGATTTGGATTTTTACGGTCAAGAGGCTCAATCACTTGTGTTCTTACTTAATGTTTGTGGGTCCTTGAGTTGACCATGTAGACGACTGATCTACCTCAGCCCTTGACAAAACTCACGTAACAAATGGCGTCAGAGCAGGGACTCGACGTGAATACGCACTGCGGAAGAATCGATCCAGCCGCCAACGATGGAACGTCGGGTTCCAACCACGATAAAAATGAAAAGCACGAGTCTAACAAGCTACTCAACCCCGAATCTATCAACTTGATTTACCTACTGAAGAAAGAACAACTTCTAGAGCAATGCCGGAAAACAGGGTTGGCGACCGAAGGGTACAATGTGGAACACCTACGAAAACGACTAAGCGAGTATATACGAGCAAAGCGACTTCATGCTCCGTCCGAGAACCTGGTACGGGAACTAGAGGACGAAGTAAAATCCTCGGAAAATGTTATCGCGGATATAAAGAATATTCGCATACCCCAAAATAAGCAAAAACAGCGTATCGAAATGTCGGATAGCGAGATAATGAACACAGTTCATCGCTGGTATTCTAGAAGGAAACGCTCTAAAATGGTATCGAGTGAAGAGAACAGAAATTGCCACAAGCCTAAATGCTGAAGCCCAAAAATGTTTCCTATCAAAACGACATTTCAGCGAACTTGAGAAAAAATTTTACAACCGACAACAACAAAACCGTGAGAAAGCGAAAGGTTATATGCTTGCAATGTTGACCATGTCTCGTCGACACCCACTATTAAAATCAATTAACTCCTTGGATCGCATTTGCGATAGTTTTCGATCTGAATATCGTTGTTATTCACGCCGGCACGATTTCATAACTCTGGACAAGCTTATTGCATTAATAGACGACTATGACTTTATCAGGCAAGATGAAGCCAGACAAAAAACAAATCTTACATGTTTGTCGAGACCGATCGACCGTATTCTCGTTACACCCGCTGTTGGCGCCGCAAACAAACAAGACACTTGAGATGACAGTGCAGAAATACTCGCACTATGATGACATTAGGAGTCTGGATTGTAGCGTTGTGTTGTTCTTCTCCCGCGTTGAATTTTGTAAGCTGCTCGTGAGGGGGCTTTGTCTAGTGTTGTAAATGTTTTTGTTCGTGCTGTCCATTGCCGGTGCATAGTGCTCGTGAGAGCGGCTGTTCAGTGTATTATGTCTTGTTGTTCTTCCTCGTCTCTCTATGTTGATGTTTGTTTGATGTGCCGCTGCTGTGGGTCACCAGTTCCGAACTATTTAGGAGTTCAACTGGTAGTAGCTGTTGCTAACGAGGCTTGACCGGAGGCTTAATTCTGGTACCACGGGTGTCAGGAGCCCCTGGAACTTTGTTCCAGCCTGACAAGTGAGGACCCTGTTGGGTGAAACGTGGTGGCTGTGGTTAACCCAAATGCGGGTAGAGCGCGAGCTCGGTGTGGAGTTGCACATTACAACCGGGTGCCATGACCCAGAGATTGGAAGGAGCTATATTGGCGATGCAACACGAAAATTACTCGATACCAAAGACGTTAAGGCAACAACTTCTAAACGAATATTCCAGATGGCCGTTCAAAGGATAACTTCCTGTAAAAAAGAATACATGTTGGATATATGGTATCGACATTGGCAGAAGCCTTGATACTGGGCATGGATTTTCTCGCCAAAAGAAACTGTCGAATGATTCTTGATGGTGATACAATCTTGAGACATGTAATCGAGCCGACCATCGATTATGTTCATTGTATTACGACCTGAAAATTCCTGGTACAAGAAATAGGAATACTGATAATAAAAGATTTAACGACGTTTCTGTAGCAAAACATATGATTAGACTAAAATAACAGAATCCGATAAAACAACGCTACATACCCCGAAATCCAGCAACGATGAAAGTAGTAAACGAAAAGGTCAAAAGATTACTGACGGCACACAAAATCAAATTATCACACAGTCTACATAGCTCCCCCGCACTTTTTCGAGGACTACAACCCTCAGCCCTATCAAAATAAGTCCGAAGCTATCAAAATGATGCCAACAATTCGTATCAAATTTCTCCCAAATGGTATCTGCACTTAACTACTTGTTTCGAAGATGTGTCCGCTGGAAATGGGGCCAAGCACAGGATAACGGAAATGTTAAAAAAGGCCCTGCTCTTCCATAGCCCAGACTCCATCGTCCGTTTCTTTTCCGAAGTAGGGGGAAGATGTAACGTGACAGAATATTTCTGATTCTGTCCGTACAATTACTCCTACAATACCATGCCTGGACCACCACACAAACACATAATATTCATACATAACATACAATGGTATGTAAGGCAAATTAGTGTTCATTGTGGTACGTCATAGACTATATGACTGTAATTGAATTGAATCAGTGTCGCTAGAAATAGACGGGCCAAAGTTAGTATGTGGCATTGACCGCAGTCGAAACAACTTGTCTAAAATTAACGTCACAGATTCGTACCGCGGTTCGTCCGCATCCGCGATTTATTCGCAAATACAGTAGTTAGTTAACGCGATTCGTCCGCTTCAGCGATTTATTCGCATATACAGTAGGAAGTTAACGCCATTCGTTCGCATCCGCGGTTCTTCCGCTTCCGCGATTTATTCGCTTCCGTGGTTCGTCCGCTTCCGCGATTTGTTCGCTTCCGCTGGTCGTCCGCTTCCGCAGATCGTAAGCTTCCGCAGTTCGTCCGCTTCCGCGATTTATTCGCACCACAGTAATTTGTAGTAGTGAATGGTAACTTTGGGCGAGAATCGATTCTCGATTCCCCGATCAACTATTTGTCAGTCCGATTCTTAGAATCGAAGAATCGGACCCGAGAATCGATTCTTTTTTGGAGTTGGTTGAAATTTTGAAAAATAGAGCCAACATTTGACTGCGTTATCCGATTATCGTCACATATATTCTTATATACCTAACAATTCCACAATAAAATGCCATATTTTGTTTGTGTATTTTAACGAAACAAAAATTAAATATTTTCTGTTTCATTAAAAAGGCATAGAATACTCATATTGGCCATATTAAAAACTTGAAAATGATATTCATATTTAAAATTCGTATTCAATTTTATATTTGTAAATCATTTTAATATCAAATTTGAATTTCAGAAAATTTTTATCTAAACAATACTTTCGTAACTCCATAACTCATTTCAATTTCAATTAAATATAAGATTGACGACAGAATCATCGCTTATAATAGCATAAGAATAATTTTATCGTTTAAAATTAAAAAGTGATTTCAAATCACAAAAAATAAGTTTTTAAACATTTGGCAGGTGATCTCAGTCTTCATGTTGAAATAAAATTAAATACCAATGGAATATAAAGTAATATGTTTAAAACATATCGTGTTCAGGTAATAAAGTAATGTAACAAAAACATATTGTACGTTTTCGCACAAAAACTTTTAGAAGTATTTGATTTTTACACTATCAGATATATCTCACATACATACATATGTACTAAAGTACATGTTATAATGTTCATTTATATCAGTTAAAGAAACGAATAGAAGAACAAATTTAAGTATATACGTTTTATTCCCGACGTACACAAATGTTAATGCGTACACGATAAAAACACACCTAATATACCAATAAATTTCTTCTTTTACTACAACACACTTTAAATGAAAAATCATATTTGAAAAAAGTCAATCAATAAAAGAAAACGAAACGAAAAATATTAGAAATATTCTTCTTCATGTTGTCTTTGATGAATTGGTAACAATAACAAGATTGTTTTGTGAAACAAAAAATGAAGGAAAATATTTCCCAATATTTTTGGGTTTGTTTAATTTTTCAAAATGTCACCATATATTTGAATTGACGTTTTTCGAATTTCAAATATAATTTTTCTTTTGAAATATTTTGTAGTTTGTTGGTATGTACATGCATACATACATATGAATGTATAATGCTATAAAATTCAAACATACCAATAAATTTCTTCTGTTTCTACAACATACTTCAAATGAAAAATCATATTTGATTTTTGAAAATCATCAATTCAAAAAAGGAAACGAAACGAAAAATTTTAGAAATATTCTTCTTCATATTGTCGTTGAAGAATTGTTTAATATGATGTTGTTATTGTTTTTTGAAACAACAAATGAAATAAAATATTTCCCGGTGTTTTTCGTTTTGGTTTCGACCCAACTTTTTTCGACTTTCAAATATAAATTTTCTTTCGGAATGTGTTGTAGTTTGTTGGTATATTGGTACATATACATGTATAATGCTGTAAAAATCAAATATTTATCTCCGTAAGTAAAATAAGCCCAATTTAAATCAACCAAACCAATCATCTTCGCTTATATTCTGCAAGAGCAGTTGCTGATTAAGGTGGTCACTGCTAAGTCTGTTCCTGCGCTGTGTTATAATGAGACCGGCCTTAGAAAACAAGCGTTCGCATGGTACTGATGTAGCGAGTATGCCCAACACCTGCTTGGCAACTTCATAGATGTTTGGGAAAATATTTTTATAATTTTTCCACTCTTCCAATGGATTCACACTACGGCTACATACTGGCCGGTTCATATATTGCTGCAATTCTACCGGTATAGCAGTAACATTTTCATCATTATGACCGCTCTGTGACTCGACAATGTTGTCGTGAAGTCCCCAAAGACTATCACTTCTTTCATGACGTCGCTGGTTTTCTGTCGGAGTTTGTGATGTGACCGCTACATTTGCTTGTACTTGTTGAGGTGCTTAGAAAATAATATTCAAAAATAAATATGAAACGTTTTATAAGCAAACATACCTATTTTTGAGACAGTTTTTTCTATAACCGTGGTGCTACTGAAATGAATTTTTTTGAAGCGTGGGTCTAAAAGCGTCGCGGCACACAAAATTGAATTTTTCTCTACATCACTGAATTTTGCAGAAATATTTGCCAGCAGTTTCTTTCTGAGCTCATACGCAGCATTTTCAATGGGCAGGAAGCCTTCAATATTCTGATATTAATAAAAAGATAGTTCATGTTAACTATATATTAATAGTTTATACATACTGAGAGTGTATAGTGTCTCCCTTAGAATGTGAGTTTTCAAGCATCAGAAATGTTAAATATTTGATTTTGGCCGTTGTAACAAATAAAATCAGCTTATTTGACAATTTCGATTGAAATCAGAACAATCAGGAATTGAAAAAATAAACAAAATTTTACGTTGTAGTGAAAAAGAAATGTTAACAATATTATGTTGCTCCAAATTGCTTAACATGCTAAGGGAGAAATTTCGACTCTCAGTATGTATAGGTTCTGTACCAGACAATAATACTTAGATAATTAGAAAAAACATTGGATTTACAGTACGTAGCATTTTCAACAAAGGAATAATTTTACTGACTGTTACATTTTTTTGGGAACATAATTCTTGCGTGACCAAAAATAGAGGCTTGAGGACTTTTTGGACCTCCTTTAAGCACTCCACTTCATCAGGGGTTAGATCGATTGGTGGCTTTGTTCTCGACGATTTCTCGGTAGTAATTTTTCTTAGTGTTCGACTCACTAGTTCATGCAATTCAAGATATCGGTCCACCATCTCATACAAGGAATTCCATCGAGTTTTTACCTCTTGTATTAGTTTTTTTCCCGTTGTGGCAGTTGTCCCTTTCTATTTGGAGGTCATTAAGTGTAGTGCTGGCAGCTTCACACCGTTTAAAAAAGGAAACGATTTTTTTTAATTTTTTTATTATCGTTTTTAATTCTGAAGGGGCAGCCTCATCCGCAATGTCATCGTCATCTGAATTTTCACTCTCTGGTAGCTGCGCTTCCTTATTTATTTGGTAAAAGTCTATTGACTTCATTGCCACAATATTTAAGGTATGAGCAAAGCATCTTAGATGTTTATCTGTACCAAATACAGCTTTGCAAGCTCCAACAATATTTGAACCATTATCTGTAATTATGGCTGCCACACGACTATTTTCAATATTCCAGGATTCGCATATGGAAACCAATGCTTGCTGCAAATTTTCAATAGTTTTCCTTCCAACTATTAGTTTGGCAATATTAGTTTTTCAATATTTCGATTGACTTCGTCAATCATCGTCAGGGGTGTCACTATAAAAACAAATATTTTTAACATTAAATATACAAAAACACTTAACAATTATGACAATAATTACATTTATGAATATAAAGTATAAACGACAGTAACTTGTCCGCACAACCAGTCTATGTCAACTAAATTATTTTTGCTTACATTTATGCTTTTTAATAATGTGTCTGTATATGTGAGCGCAGTCGTCCGTGTCAGTTTTGTAATTTATTCTCTTGTCAGAGGGAACATCAATTATATGTAAAGTTTCAAGAGTGTATCTGCGTTTGTAGTTGTTCTCTTGTGCTAATATTTTTACATCGTCGAAATTTGGCGTGTGACCAGTCAAAGTACAGTGGGCAGGCAGAGCGGTTTTTTGTTCTAGTGGTCTATTTGTTGCTTTTTGGTCAGATTTATGCGAAGAAAGTCTTGTCTTTAATTTAGTCTTAGTGGTGCCATCATATACCTTTTTGCATAAGTTGGACTTGTCCCCGTTGCATGTAAACTACGTCCGATTTTTCTTAATTTTTTAATCTAGATTTTATCCTGCTAAAAAGGTTATTGACTGTAACATGCGTCTTAAGTGCTAATTGGTATTTCTCTTTGTCGTATAAATTTGAATGGCGAAATCTTTCAGAAAAACCCGCTACATATGTCAAAGATTTGAATATTTTGTCGTTTTCTTTGGTATCTGTTGTGGTGTGCACTTTTTCCGAATTTATATTTTTTACTAAGTCTGCTATTGTCTGTGTGGGAAAGTCATTTTTAGTATGTCCTTAATTTTTAGTATATTGTCTTGGTGAAATTCTGCGTCACTTATAGATAAGATCCTGTTAATGAAATTAGTCGCTGTGTTGATTATTGATTCACCGACATGAATTTATTTGCAAAAGTAATTTGTTTTATACATTTCATTGATGTTATAGACATCCACCTCGTGTTGGAAAAAGTTGGTTTAGATGTTCAGCAAGTTAAAAAATACAGCACAAATAATATCAAAAGCATCGATAATCACTTAAAGTAATGCCGACGTACGAACAAGTTGTTTTGCTATATCGTCACTACTGAAATCGGAATGTTCAAAGTCTTGAATTGTGCTATTTTATTAAAAGATCTATCTGTGGCTCGTGATATGACAAAATGTGTGCCGGCATCGCGAACGACATTGAATATTAACAGCTAAAAATAGCTAAACTGATTCTATACAATTGCAATAATTGTACCAATGCATCTCACTAACGAAGTACGATATTTGAAATCTCAATTTCTTTTGCTTATAAATGTCAATGGTGGTAGTAGTCTTCAAAACAAACACACAAATACTCGTTGCTGATGGACTTCGTTGTGATGTCGCTGCTACTCACTTTGATGGAAATTGTGTTGGTATTTCTAATGTTTCAAATGAGTGCGCCGTCAATGATGTACCTAGTAACAGAATCTCTGATAATTCCAGTTTGTTTAAGTTTTTTGTACGTTTTATTGTGCGTGTGTCTGATGATGCACAAGACGTGACTCTCTCCAACGCATATCCATTAGCTAATTCGGAGAATAAAAGTGAAGTGTGTACTGCTAATGATGAAAATTCAGCAGCGCTGAATTCTCAACCAAAAAGTAATATCCAAGCAGACAATTAAAATGGAATCACGTTAGACGTAACAGAGAGGGAGTTGGCGGTTGTTGGTGGTAAAAAAAATGTGTTCATATATCTGTTTTAAACCCACTATAACGTCTGAGCAAATTATATATTATATTGACAATTACGCTGGAGTGGTGCGTAATCATCTTGAATTGGGTAG
This sequence comes from Polietes domitor, assembly GCA_947397865.1. Lineage (NCBI taxonomy): Eukaryota > Metazoa > Arthropoda > Insecta > Diptera > Muscidae > Polietes > Polietes domitor. Next base: position 24,816 of record CANDYM010000307.1, read on the forward strand.
GATACAGATCTTAATAGCTTGTATGTTGTAGTTCTCATTCAATTTAGTTTGCGAGGCAGATATACAGACCAATAATAACCGGAGTAGTTGTTGCATTGCCCACGGCATTGATAAGGGGCATTGCCCTTTAGCAACCGAATCAAATAAATGTCATTCTTTTTAAAAAACTTTCTTTTTTGTTTAAGAACTCAAAAACAAATGATCTCGAAACTGAGTAAGAGTTACAACAAAAACCATGCAAAGAAAAGATCAAATAATAAAAAAACAGATGAAATGAAGTGGGGTACGACTTAACATGTTGTTACTTGAACATAGCAACAACAATACACTGTGTGCATTTGCGATTACATACGAGAAGAAGTGTGAACATTTGTTTGTGTTCGGTAACTACTGACTGGGACTTTTGAGTGTATATTTAAGTCCGAATCAGTTCTCATTCAATTGATAACTGTGCGGGGAAAATATCGATTCCCCTTATGGACATTACGAGTGAAAAACGTATTCATTCTGTAGTGCGTTCGGTTGTCCAATCGACAACAAACGGTTGAGAGTTCCTGGATAGTCAAGTATCTCTACCGAATATACTCAAAGGCTGCTTAAGATCTCAAATATCCTATAGAACATGGACACACAACCCTCATTACGACGATGTTCAAGGGAAATTATAGAATTGGATGTCCTACCGTCACCTATCATCACCATCTTCCTCCTCTGAAGAACCCGACCATATATGGGAGTGTAATTCCATCTTTGGTTTGATTTAGGTAGGTAGATATTGAGAAGATCAGAGAGATCGCTTGTGAGATAACAGGGAGCAGTGCATTAAAATCAACTCTATTTACTTGACCCCATTCGCTGTCATCCGCGAATGAGTATATTTGATTGAAAGTCCGATTCAAATGGTCGTCGTTGAAAATATAAAAAAGGTAGAGGGAAAGAACAGAGACTTATACTCCATGCTCGTCGGTTGAGAAACCATCTACAATAACACGTATAGTACGATCTCGGAGGAAGCTAGATATAAATCGAGAGAAGTCACTGCCAACATCAAAAGCCATGAGTGTGCTCCGCGCCAGACTCTATCAAAGGCCATAGCTTATTTAGGGTTGGACTGCTTGTCCAACGTGCTGGGAAAACCCCTGCACGGTATGTAAGGTTGAAAAGTGGACAGATGGTCGAACAGCACTTATATAGGACAAGTGCTGTACTTATATAGGACAAGTGCTGTAGTGCCATCCGGTTCCGAAGATTTATTTGAATCAATACAATGGTCGGGATGCCTCCCATTAAGCGTTTGGACTTCTATACACAAATCCTGAATTTAACCCAAATATCAATTAATTTACAGGTAGGGCGTGTCGAATCACCAAGGGATTCGTGCGCTTTTGTCACTAAGAGGCATTTCATCGCTTTATCGCTCACCGCGTGTGTCTTTTTTTTTCGATAATTACTAATACTAATTTCATCTGCGCATTGCTTGAAATCGAAAATAACTTTCGGATCACGCTCACCGCGTGTGTCTTTTTTCAGATAATTACTAATACTAATTTCATCTGCGCGTTGCTTGAAATCGAAAATAACTTTCGGATATTCTTTAGAGAGACCCGAATGTGGTGTGTTCTATCCTTGGTTTTAAGGGCATTTCGCACACCTGCGGGGTTCTTCATATGGGTGGGCTCTGTGAAGCGGCAGTGAAGAGTTTCGCTTTGCGAAAATGCGAATGATTTAGTTGTTTTTGTCCCCAAAATTTACCGGCTACGTCGTGGCGATTAGGTCGAGTTCCAAAAGTGTTTCCCGTGTCGGATGGTATTGTTCGCGTCCTTGATATTAAATAAATAAAGCTGGTCCATTCACTTAACTAACATATTTTTCCTCGACGTTTTTCCTTTATGTAAAGCAATGCAAAATATAAAGGAACTATTCGCCGAAGACTTTTTGGACTACGATGGGAAGCCAGGACCCGACAGATATAGCTGCAATCGTACCATCCACCTACCCTGTGTCAATCGTCAACCGTCGTGGTGTCTAGAGCGGCGGTTATCAGGGCCATTACTATATCTTCTACTAATACAACTACAACTACCGCTACTACTAGGGTTTGCATTTTCCCGTACTTTTAATTTCCCGGGAAGTCGTCAACATACTGTTAACAATGAGTTAAGCTTATTTTTTCCGATGAAACATTCATATTTTATTAAAGTAAAATAAATATACAACGAAACTGTTACAGAATTCATATAATAAAGCGCAATGTAAAATCAATTCAAACGTCTTTTCAAGTTTCAAAATTAATTAAAGATCAGATATTTCTAATTTTATTGGAAAATGTGGACGCGACGGAGAACGATCGTTCACATTAATAGTGAGTATAGCATTAAATGAAAAGTTTTGTTCTTTGTCCTGTCACTTCAAAAACTTTAAATACTTTGTTTTTGGCGTTCGGATACACGCCCAAAACCAATTTCCCTGGATACAGAAAATGAAAACTGTGCGAATTCCCGGGAATTTTCCCGCGGGAAATCCCGGGACGCAAACCCTAGCTACTACTGAAGCTGACCCAATTGTCCCCACTTCGAGTTCAGCTCAATGCATAGTTTGTCAGGCAACTTTACTAATGTAAGGCATTTAAAAATGAGTCAAGAGCAGAAACTGTGTTTGACCGTTCTCCACTACTGTTGTGCAAACTGTATGGGGAAAATTTAAAACATCGCCATAGGCTAATAAGCCGCCTAGGAACCATGCCTAACATGGCGACTCATCTGCCATACACTAATTTGCTCCATACCTGATTTAAAGTAATGTTATCTAAATTTTTATACAACATTTTTATTGTGGAAATGATGGAAAAAATATGCGAAAAATATGTAAAATTTTCTACTGAATTCCCGCGGGATTCCCGTACCAATTTCCCTGGATACGGAAAATGAAAAATGTGCGAATTCCCGGGAATTTTCCCGCGGGAAATCCCGTGACGCAAACCCTAGCTACTACTGAAGCTGACCCAATTGTCCCCACTTCGAGTTCAGCTCAATGCATAGTTTGTCAGGCAACTTTACTAATGTAAGGCATTTAAAAATGAGTCAAGAGCAGAAACTGTGTTTGACCGTTCTCCACTACTGTTGTGCAAACTGTATGGGGAAAATTTAAAACATCGCCATAGGCTAATAAGCCGCCTAGGAACCATGCCTAACATGGCGCCTCATCTGCCATACACTAATTTGCTCCACACTCGGCGCGTCAGGTAGGTGTTCCCGCACCTCCCGCAAATATATCTTCGGTTAGCATAAAATATGTCATATAACTGGCGCCCAACTTGATTGTGCATATCTGTCTGTCCGACAAAATAATACCGGTGCGAGCGTTACCGGAACCTTGTGGACGCGTGAGTCAAGTGTGCGCGTCTCTCGTACTTCGGCTCAAAATTCCCACCTTGTCGTATATCCTATCTTAGGTCACTCCTTCAATGCGTTACACCTTCTTCTGTCCCAAATTATATACATCCTCCTACTCTGTAGAGTGAGAGTATAAAAACAGTACCCATTGTGGAATTTTCCGATTATTTACTTACATAATCGATTTGGGTAATTTCCAAAGAAATTACCAGATAAATTGGTGGACTGCTCATCAAAGCTATAAAATTTATTTAAAATGAGACAAAACATATTGTTAAATTGTAAATATATTTGAGTTGTAACAATATATATGATAGTCCTACTCAAAACCTTTTCAAATTTTATAATTTTCACCAGTTTAAAACACCACTAAATATAAAATTTTAATTTTTTTCGCGAAATATATTTGCAATCGTTTTGATCGTAGACCAAATTTTAGAGAAATTTTAGAATAGTACTGCAAAAAATTGTCCGCTTTGGCATTGAATCACCGATATGAGTTTATTTGCAAAAGTAATTTGTTTTATAAATTTCTTTGTCATTATAGACCTCCACCTCGTGTTGGAAAAAGTTGGTTTAGATGTTCAGCAAGGTAAAAAATACAACACACAAATCATCGATAATCACTTAAAGTATTGCCGACGTACGAACAAGTTGTTTTGCTATATCGTCTCTACTGAAATCGAATTGTTCAAGGTCTTGTATGGTTCTATTTTATTAAATGTTTTCAGGATTAGTGGTTTCATACAAATAAATTGTTTTGCTGTCAATCGTTTACGTGCCAATTTTGGATAGCTGCCATTAATTTCTGTAATGTTTGCAAAAATTTACTTTGTAAATTATTCATTTAGCAGCCACTCAAAAATCGAAAGAAAATTTGAGATCAGAGTAAGCAATAACAGTTTTTTCTCTTTTCTCTCTCCTGCTCTCATGTACATCGCATTAAATGGACACAAATAATGCAACAAAGACGCATACATGCAACATAAACAAGATCCTTTAAATGCGTTTACACACGCAGATTAATTGTACAACTTGAAAATTATGACAAAAACTTAAAATTTTTATCAATTGCTGATGAAAAATAAGTTTTTTTCATCTACATACTGAACACGTTTTGGTATTGCATACTTGAATGTATAGAATATTTTCTGAAAAAAATACATACAAACAATGATATTATGTTTTATTTATGAAATAACTTACGTGCCATTTTCGCTTACCTGCCACTAAAGCTATGCAAAAGTAGATGTGGAAGCTACAGTGACGGTCAAAAAATAGGGTCACTTCACTTTATTTTAAAAAAATTTCAAAAAGTGTTGTTTATAATGGTATATGTTTGACAATCCATTTCGTTTTATTGATAAACATATTCATTCTTCTTATTTACAGAGACAAATCGAAATTGTTTACTTGATTCAATAAAAAAAACATAAAAAGTTGTTAGGTCCACTGATTTCAAGGGGACAAAAAAATAGGGCCAGTATTACAAAAATTAAAAAAAAAAATAACTGAAATTAAGCGAAATTAATTACATAAACTCGACTTCTGAGCTAATATTTTGTTGCATAGCCTTTATTTTTTAAAACAGCTTTACATCTCCGTGGCACTGACTCCACCAAATCCTGACACGTTTTCTTTGGTATATAATACCATGCACTTTTGATTTTTTCCCATAATTCATCCTTATTGCTCAATTTTTGTGGTCCAACTTTATCCTTAACTATTTTCCACAACTTTTCTATTGGATTTAGATCCGGAGATTGTGCTGGCCATGTCATAACATCAACGCCATTATCCTGAAACCACTTTTTTACAATACGCGAAGTGTGTTTTGGATCATTGTCTTGTTGATATACCCATTTGGCGGGCATTTCCCATTCGGCGTAAGGTAGCATCACTTCATTAAGTATGTGGCAGTACAAATTTGTATCCATTATTTCTTTGATCCAATATATTGGCCCCACTCCATGCCAAGAAAAACATCCCCAAACCATTATATTTCCTCCTCCATGCTTTACGGTTTTAGTGGTAAAACGGGAACACAATTCTTTGTTTTTAGGGCGCCTGACCCATAGTTTTCCATCACTGCCAATTAAATTTATTTTAGATTCGTCCGACCAGAGTACATTTTTCCATTTTTTGCCAAGTATCGGACCTTCCCAATTTATGTGCGATTTGGCAAATACCATACGATTTCGCCGATGCCGTTTAGTCAATAATGGGACTTTCCTGGACGTTCTTCCGAACAGATTTTTTTCCACTAACCGCCGTCTAATAGTCCTAGTGGAAACACGGACTCCCAACTCGGATCTGATCGCTTCAGCAGATTTAAATGGGTCCCGAGTTGACAATAACTTGATATGGTCATCATCTTTAGCAGAAGTTTTTCGGGGTCTACCTCTTTGCATATTATTATTTTTTTCTTGTAAGGCGTTAAAAACAAAATTTTTTGATCTGCCAATAGTTTTTGCAATTTGACGTTGGCTTTGACCTTTAAGTTTTAAATTTTCAATAATGGAACGCTCAGCGTCGGTACAATGTTTTGCTCGTCCCATATTTTTGGTATAAAATGCTTTGCGAATATGTAACTTTTAAAAAAATATTCTCCAAATTGAGCATTTCTCACTAACTGATCACGTTTCACGATTAGAAGTTGTTATATTAGTAAATAATGATAGGTTGTTATTGTAATTTACCGTTGACCCTATTTTTTGTCCATCGTTACATGTGACATTTATCATTATGGTCCATGTCTCATATTCTTATAAACAACAGATCGTTGCCAGATTATTGTATTTAGAGCTACTCAGTATTAACAATAATTCCAAGAAAAAATATTTGGAATAACGTAATAAAGTGTACTTATATTGGTAAAATTGTTTGTGCGTAACAAGTGACCCTATTTTTTTGTCCGTCACTGTAAGTTAAAACTACTGTATTTGAAATTTCAATTTGTTTTGCTTATAAATGTCAATGGTGGTAGTGGTCTTCAGAACAAACACACATATACTTGTTGCTGATAGACTTCTCTACTCTCTATGATGGAAATTGTGGTGGTATACTAATGTTTACAATGAGTGCTCCGCCAATAATGTACCTAGGAACAGAATCGCTGATAATTTCAGTTTGTTTAATTTTTTTGTACGTTTTATTTTTGTTGCTTCTAATGCTGTCCTTTCATCGATCTTGTGGTCGATGCTGTTGTTGGTGGTTTTGTATGTAGTGTGCGTGTGTCTGCTGATGCACAAAACGTGACTCTCTCCAACGCATATACATTTTCTAATTCGGAGAATAAAAGTGAAGTGTGTACTGCAATTGCTGCTGATGATGATGAAAATTCAGCAGCACTGACGTCACAACCAAAATGTAATGACCAAGCAAACAATTTGAAATGGAATCACGTTAGACGTAACAGAGAGGGAGTTGTCGGTTGTTGGTGGTAAAAAAATGTGTTCATATATCTGTTTTAAACCCACTGTAACGTCTGAGCAAATTATGGATTATATTGAGTGGTGCGTAATCATCTTGGGTTTGGTAGGATACAGATTTAATAGCTAGCGTAATATTTCGTTTAAGCTTGATGTATCTGCAGCTTTCTATAGTGAACTCTTTAAACTGTCATTGTGGCTTGCTGATACTTGTATCGTGCCTTTATTACCAGAATATTGGTCGTATGAGAACAAAATTGCAACAGGTCTATTTGGAATCGCTTAACACAGATTTTGATGTTATTGTTCTACTTGAAACTTGGTTGAACGGTGATTTTACTGACGAGGAGGTGTGCAATGCTTCTGTTTATTGAAAGAAAGTGATTACGCTACGACTAATTCTTTGAGAAGTGGTAGTATTTTAATTGCGGTAAAAATTCTTAGAATCACCAATGCTTTAACTTGATAATTCTGATTCTGTAATTGATCGAGTGTCTGAATCGATATTTGTATTAGAAGGGAATTTAATTTTAGTAGTATTTTATTTTCCACCTAATAGTTGTAATTATTTATATGAAGCTCATATATACAAACTTTATTTATTTTGATGCTAATGAAAGTAACTTTATAATTCTGGGGATGCTAATGAAAGTAATTTTATAATTCGGTACTCATTCTGGAATAGTAAATCCCTTCAATATTAATAGTGGGTTTGAAATTAATGTGGTAGATACT
>CANDYM010000308.1:0-103000 GCA_947397865.1 Polietes domitor
TATAATTAGATATACGATTAAACTCTTTCAAAGCCCTTGCAATTGGTTCAAATACAGAATAGTTAGATCTATGAAGCGGAATAAAAAATACATTATTATTTCTTAAAATTCGAGAAGGAACTTTAAAATTTTACAAGTTCCAGTAATTCAGAACAATCAACTAAGCCACAAATAACTTTGAAAAGAAACACTTGCGAAAGGAGAGTTCTCCTATTCTCGAGGGTTTTCAAACCAATAAGTCTACATTTATCGACATAGGAAGGTTGAGGTTCAGTAAAATGAATAGAACGTAAAGCAAACTTCATGAATTTTTTTTTTGAATACGTTCAATTCTACATATGTGGTTAGCACAAAAGGGATTCCAAACAATACAAGCATATTCCAGCTTAGACCGGACTAACGATGAAAAAATTAACTTCGCCGTATAAGGATCCGAAAATTCCCGACAATTTCTCTTCACAAAAGCGAGCAAAGAATATGCTTTCGGAATGATGACATTTAAATGATTAATAAAGGTAAACTTGGCATCAAAAACAACACCCAAATCACACTATTTCATCTACAGATTTAAGTTGAAGGTTATTAATGAAGTAGTCGTAATAAACCATATTTGCCAATTTACCAAAAGAAACTTTAAAACATTTAGAAACATTAAGACACAACAAAAGTTGTTTGAGCACCATTCCGACACTCTGTCCAAATCACTTTGGAGACGGAAAAACATCTGCAATAGAGTTAATTCGCAAAAATATCTTTAAGTCATCAGCGTATAATAAAACATTCGACCATTTAACACAAGACGATATATCATTAATAAATAAAAATGAACAATATTGGGCCTAAGATACTGCCTTGGGGAATACCAGAAGTAGCTTTGTAAGAAAACGAATCAACAGATTCAATAGAAACAAAACAGGTTCGATCCTGTAAATATGATTGAATCCAATTTAAAAAGACTGAATGAAATCCAATATGACAAAGTTTATTAATTAACATAGCGTGTGAAACCTTGTCAAATGCTTTTGTGAAATCAGTGTATATAGTATCAACTTTACAGCCAAGTTCGAAGCTAGATATGCAGTACTGAGAAAAAATCGCAAAATTTGAGACAGTAGAACGACCCCTGACAAATCCATGCTGAGATGGAGAAATAACATGTTTAACAGCAAAGTATAACTTATCAAAAACAATATGCTCAAAAATCTTTGAAATGTTGCATAATTTGGCAATAGGTCTATAATTTAAAATATTATTCTTAGCACCAGATTTGAAAATGGGAGTTATAGCAGTAACTTTCCACCTATCAACAAAGAAACCTTCTTGTAATGACAATATTGAAAAGGAATAATAGCGGCACAATTAATGACTTTGAAACAATTTTTTATAAAAAATGAGCAAATACCATCTCTATCCAATCTAAAAGTAGGTTGAGCTTAGCGATTCCACTTAACACATCAATATCTATTAACTGTAGCATTCCAAAATTCAGAGAAGAAGATAAAAAGAAATTAGAATTTCCTGAAGAAATGTAAGGCGAAAAATTACTACTAAAAAACTCGGCAAACAAATTAACAGTCTCCGAAGTTGAATTAGATATTTTATCATTAAAAATCATTCGAGATGGATATTCGAGCTTTTTCTTTTGGAATTAATAAAAGTCCAAAATGATTTAGGATTCCTCTTAATATTATTTTCAAAATTAAGTATATACTGCCTATACAAAAATTTATTTAGAAAATTGAACTCCCTTAAATAATGTTCATACATTGACTTATTGTATAAATCAATTGTGGCTTTAAAAAGTTTATAGAATTTATTTCGCTGATTTTTCAATTTCTTAAGGCCTTTCGTATACCAGGGCAATTTGTGAATTCTGGGCTTCAAAAGAGGAATATTACAACAACAAATTTGATTAATAACAGCAATAAATCTATCATAGCAAACTGTTAAATTATCAACTCCAAAAATTTGGAGCCAATTTACGTCACTAATACACTTATTTATAATTTCAAAATTACAATTTTTGAAGTCGAAACCTAATCGGCTATCACTTACTTTAGGAAACAAATAAAATTCTAAAGTAATTCAAGAGGTACATGATGCATATCTGATTTGCAAAAGGGTGAAGACATTCATTTTATAATAAATTTTAAATCCTGATCCAAATTACTTAAGATTAAGATTTACTTAAGACTTAAGATTTACTTATTACTTAAGATTTGTTATACGTTTCTTCATTAGTTTATTAACACAAGGGTAAAGGGTGGTTAAATTTTTAGGGCCGATGTTGATTTTGAATAAAACACAAATTATTTAGGAAATTATTGTCATTTCTTTTTTATTATGATAATATTGGTAATGGTTCAATTATGTATGGAACAAAATATCGGTTAAATGGCGCCGAGACCTCGGCGGCTTACCTCTCCATCCGATGGTCGATATTTTCGATGACGGTGAGGCATAATTGAGGTTCTATGCCGTTAATGTGCCCGAATAATCTCATCCTTTAGCATTTGAATTGTTGCTAGGCTTATCGACGTACACCTTTTCTTTCAAATAACCCCAAAGAAAGAAGTCCAACGGTGTCAAATCACATGATCTTGGCGGCCAATTGACATCGCCATCACGTGGAGATAACACGGCCATTGAATTTGTCGCTCAAAAGAGCCATTGTTTCGTTAGTTGTGTGGCAAGTGGCACCGTCCTGTTGTCCACATCCATATCTTCCAATTCGGGCCATAAAAAGTTCGGTATCATCTCACGATAGCGAAGACCATTCATTGGAATGGTGCATTGGTTTTTCGACAATCACTCTTGGATTATCATTTGCCCAAATGCGGCAATTCTGCTTATTGACGATTCCACTGAGGTGAAAATGTGCCCTCATCACTGAAAATGATTTTCTGCGAAGTGCACGATATGCATTTTGATTTGAACGTTCATTTCCATAATAAGCCTGAATAACTTTAACGCGTTGCTCGATTGTGTATCTTTCTATGGTTCAAATTGAATTAGTCTGAAATTGAGAAATGTCAAATGAAAAAAAATTGACGTTTAAGTGTGGTTCACTTTTAACATCGGCCCTTTTAATTTAACAACCCTTTATAAAAGCAATAAAAATCAAAATAAAGTAGTTTAGGAAATATTATATATTTTTTTATTTTTCGGATAAAATAAAATTAAAAAATAAAATTTTTCCATCAGCTACATCTTATTACTTTTGTATTACCTTCCGTTAATAAACTGCTGAACAAATAATCATTCCGATTTTTCTCTGAAATTTTGGTTGATTTTGAGAAGAATACATACACAAACTTTCCGCTTGACATGGAATCACTCATATACTGATCGCATGAGAAGCGAATCTGCAGGGTGTGAGTAAATTGATAATTTTAAACGCGTTTTCTGCAAAATCTTTTCTTTGAAGTATATTACTCCTGCAGTAAATGAGCGATATGTTACTAATTTGCTACCGCATTTCTAGTAAATGAAATAATTATTTAAGATCTTTTAAACGTGTGTAAATTTCTTGGCATAAACTGTAGTTTGGATTTTACTCAAATTTGGAAAGAATATTTTTCTGAGTGTATGTATACTCGGCGACTTAAACATTCCATTAAGTGTTGTCATTAGTTTAGTTTAATTCAAACATTTTAGCTCTACGCTGTTGCTTAACTGCTGCGACACAAAGATCATCAAAAGGACGGAAGTGGTACAACACTCTGTGAAGCAGGAAATGACTCTAAAAACTCCCAACACATTTTCCCTTCTGGTTGATAACGAGAGAGCGGAATTCATCAGAAAATGTCAAAAAAGAAACTGTTATTTATGTTTTGTCATTTGCATTTCTCAATGCTATTCTGGCGATGAACATTTTTCAGTGACCAATGATGAGCCCTTAAACTGCAGTTTATTTACACCAAGCAAAATTCCAACAGAGATAAGCAGTGCGTCGTAACGGGTGCAGTTTATACCCTACACCACAGGGTATAATGTGGTTGTGCATTTGTTGTAACACCCAAAAGGAATCGAGATAGACCCATCGTTTATTATACCGATCTACTTAGAATCACTTTTGAGTCTATTTAGCGTCCGTCTGTCCATCTATTCTTGTAATCAAAGTCCATATCGGTTCAGATTTAGATATAGCTCCCATACAAATTTTGCTTCCGATTTTACTTTTTCCGCTCTAGAAACCACATATTTCAACAGATTTTCCTCCAATTTGGCAAGACACCGTATATTTCAACTAAAGACAGCTCTGGTAAAAATAGGATAGATCGGTTCAGATTTATATATAGTCTCCCATACAAAATGTCTCCTCCGACTTGACTCTTTCCGCTCTAGAAACCACAAACTTTGACAGATTTTCTTCAAATTTGGAAAAAACAGCTTATATTTCAACTAGAAACAGCTCTGGTAAAAATAGGATAGATCGGTTCAGATTTATATATAGCTCTCATACAAATGTTTCCTCCGATTTGACTCTTTACGCTGTAGAAACCACAAAACTTTGACAGATTTTCCTCCAATTTGGCAAGACGCCGTATATTTCAACTAGAAACTGCTCTGGTAAAAATAGGATAGATCGGTTCAGATTTATATATAGCTCCCATACAAATGTCTCCTCCGATTTGACTCTTTCCGCTCTAGAAACCACAAACTTTGATAGATTTTCTTCAAATTTGGCAAAACAGCTTTTATTTCAACTAGAAACAGCTCTGGTAAAAATAGGATAGATCGGTTCAGATTTCTATATAGCTTCCATACAAATGTCTCCGCCGATTTGATTCTTTCCGCTCTAGAAACCACAAACTTTGACAGATTTTCTCAAATTTGCCAAAACAACTTATATTTAACTAAAAACAGCTCTGGTGAAAATGGGATGGATCGGTTCAGATTTATATAGCTTCCATACAAATGTCTCCTCCGATTTGACTATTTCCGCTCTAGAAACCACAAACTTTGACAGATATTCTTCAAATTTGGCAAAACAGCTTATGTTTCAACTAAAAACAGCTCTGGTAAAAATAGGATAGATCGGTTCAGATTTATATATAGCTTCTATACAAATGTCTCCTCCGATTTGACTATTTCCGCTCTAGAAACCACAAACTTTGACAGATTTTCTTCAAATTTGCCAAAACAAACTTATATTTATAACTAAAAACAGCTCTGGTGAAAATGGATGGATCGGTTCAGATTTATATAGCTTCCATACAAATGTCTTCTCCGATTTGACTATTTCCGCTCTAGAAACCACAAACTTTGACAGATATTCTTCAAATTTGGCAAAACAGCTTATGTTTCAACTAAAAACAGCTCTGGTAAAAATAGGATAGATCGGTTCAGATTTATATATAGCTTCTATACAAATGTCTCCTCCGATTTGACTATTTCCGCTCTAGAAACCACAAACTTTGACAGATTTTCTTCAAATTTGGCAAAACAGCTTATGTTTCAACTAGAAACAGCTCTGGTAAAAATAGGATAGATCGGTTCAGATTTATATATAGCTTCCATACAAATGTCTTCTCCGATTTGACTATTTCCGCTCTAGAAACCACAAACTTTGACAGATTTTCTTCAAATTTGGCAAAACAGCTTATGTTTCAACTAGAAACAGCTCTGGTAAAAATAGGATAGACTAGGTTCAGATTTATATATAGCTCCCATACAAATGTCTCCGCCGATTTGACTCTTTCTCGCTCTAAAATCCAAAAACTTTGACAGATTTTTTTTAAATTTGGCAAAACAACTTATATTTCAACTAAGAAGAGCTCTGGTGAAAATGGGTCAGATGAGCTCAGATATATATATGTATAGCTCCATTACAAATTTCGCTACTGAATTGATTCTTTCCGCTCTAGAAACCACATATTTAACACTCCATAAAATTTGGGAAAGCGTCTAATATTTCAACTAGAAAACTTTTGCTTAACATGGGTCAGATTGGTTCAGATTAGTACATAGCTCCCATTCAAAGTTTGTGTTCAAATTTTCTTACAAATACAGATAGAAGTATGGAATTTGTAGTATATTCTCCTCTTATAGCTGCATCGTATATCACCCGCTTCAAATGTAATGACCTTTTTATATCCTACACCATAGGGTATTATGACTAAGTGTAGGGTATCATATAGTCGGCCATGCCCGATTTAGCCTTCCTTACTTGTTTTCTATTAACAACGTTTTCGTGTTTCGATTTCTGTTTCTTTCCATGAACTCCACGAGGATACAGCTGAAATGGAAACGTGCTGTCGCCATTTCTGCATAAACATCCGTTTGTAACTGCTCGAATGGTGTTTACTAAATGTAGTCACTGCATCTTACTTTCAAATCTTTTGTAAGTTCGAAATGAACGAAAAAGTTGTAATAATCATGAATTCAAAAATTGCCCGATATATTTTAGGATGTGTAGAGGGAGGATTTGGTAAATATTTCCAATAAAATAAAATAAAATAAATATCTCAAAAAAATATTAAATTGTCAAATATTGCCGCTCGTTGGATATTGAATGGCGAAGTCAAACCCTGACTGGCAAATATCCCAGGCGACCGTTTCTAATTATTTTCTCCATTTAATAGCATTCAGCACTTAGTGAGTGCATTTCTTTCATAGAACTTCTGCAAGCTAAACTACTTTGTTTATATACTTTGAAGCCTTTGAAGTATTTTCAGTGTCTATTTAATGTTTATCTAAACGATTTCTATTTATTTATGCCTGCGCAGAAAAAAAGCTCATCCTTTTCAGCTAAATCTCTTACAAAGGATGTGCAAGTAAAGAGAATGCAACAACATCAACAGGCTTTTGAAATGAATGAAAGCGCAGTGTTGGAGAAATGTTACAAATAAAATACTCTGTCTCGAAGAATAATAAAGGATTACGGAAACATGGAAAGAGCTAAAAACATCTAAGCTAAACAACCGGATAGTCAGGGTAGTGTTGAAATGGATAATACTGCAAAAAAATAATATTTTATATTCGCGTCTGTGTATTATTTTTTCTACTACTAGTTATATGGAATATAATAAAGGTTGGGAATAATACCATAATGTTTAATGAGTTCACGGCTTAATTCCACTTTTGCGGGATGTTCCTCAATGTTATCGGTAATTGTGTGAAGAAGAATGTGTAAAAATTCTGACAATAGACTTTTGCGATCAACGGGAAGGAGCATGTGTATGCATTTTTACCGCTACTTCCGATAACGGTAAAATTTGTCATTTCACATTTAACACAAATCTACTCAAAATGAGTTTTATTTTCTGTATTTAAAATTAATATAGTTTTTGGACACAATATTTGTATGCTACAGTACAATTTTTTGAGTGTAAAAGTATCTGAAGTAAAGACCAATTGCGGAAATAGTTAAGAGGACTTCTTCTGACTTATTCTAAGTGTAAGGAAATTGTCGGTGGTCATTCTCATATCGCTGTTCAAAATCGACCCTATAGTCATTCATTTTCGTCTTCTTTAAAGAGACATGCTAGCAGGTCTCAACTATGACTTCTAAATGATTCTATACACATGCGTACTTCTCTTCTTTCAACAGTCCTGCTACTGGCAGGCAGAGTGGTAGGCTAGTAGATATCGTATAACAAAGTTTGTAATAAATATAATGTAATATTTAGAGTTCAATGGAGGTAAAATATGTGGGATTCCCTGCAGGACGGATAAAAGAAAAATCTAGAGAAATATACTGTGTTGACTCACACTTTTTTAATGGCAAATAGCTACAAAATACCTTCCAAATTATAAAACAATAGTTGAAAAATTATATTTATTTGGAAAATACAGTCTTAGAGTTTCTTCTATACGTGTGAGATTTCTCGAATTTGTTTTTTGAAATTGAAAGCAAATACATTAGTGAAGTTGAAAGGAAATACTACGCCAAGTGAAAAAATAATAACAATCAAAGGGGGCCATTAGAGTCACAACATGTGTTTACGTATTTTTGGAAAAAATATTTTCACCAATTTGAGAGCGGTGAATTTGAAAATTGTGCTAATTCAATTGCATGTAAAACCTGAAATTCTTGACCGATTTTAATATACTATACCTTGTTTGGAAGATAATTTTATTTGCTTTTTTGGATTAGATATTCAAAGTTTTTGTATATTTTCGAATTGATTACATTATTCCATGTCTTTTTTTAGCGCCCGTGTGATGATTATTGATAATTTTTGTATTTTGTTACCAATTTAAGCGAAAAATCAACAGAATCAGGGTTGTGCGCAGGGGGGGGGGGGGGGTTTGGGGGTTCAAACCCCCCAGAGAGGTATCGAACATATACTTTTAAAACCTTCTAGACTTTCTGAAGCAATAAAATATAGAATTTTTAAAGTCTTTTAAAATAACTCGTTTGAAATGGTAATTTTGCAGTAAAATCATGAAAACACGAAAATTACATAAAAAATCGTGGACACTTTCTTGAATTTCGGACAAAGGTTATGAAAAATACGAACAAACTAAACGAATTGTGCCAATTTAAACATTGTGTAGTGCTAATTTCTCTAATGGACACCAAATTGTTCGGAAAATTTTTCATTTTTATTAACCGATACCACTTCTTGACATTCGACTAGAGCTACATACATCTTATGAACTTTTAATTGTGTACTGCAATAAAACGTTTGGAAATTTAATAACAAAATCGTTTAGTAATTTAAAAAAAGTGTAGATAAGAATCACTATGATATCATAATGAAATAAAAAATATTCTTAATAAAAGCAAATAATTTGCTAAGATGTAACATTTGCGCTTGGACATTTTTATGGAGCTGTATCTAAATCTGAACCGATGTGACCTATTTTCATCACAGATGCAACACCAACGGTTTTTGTTACTTCTAATGTTTAGGGAGTTTGTAATGATAATACAAATCCATTCCGACAAACGAAGAAAACTATTTGATATATGTAAACATATTTCTCTTTGTTCACTTACAACAACTGCTGACATGTTTACCGCAAACAAACTCTAAAATGCCAATTATTAGGTTTTTTGGAATTAAAATTTGTAGGTGTTTCTTCTTGCATTTCATCAAGTACAAAAGAACTGTATTTGTTATTCGAATTTATACATATTTAGGATTATAAAAATGAAAAAACATTTCCAAAAACTTTTTAATTTAATCGAAATATGCGTATAAAGATTTTGAGTAAACATTCTGCTACTCATGTCCTGTATAAATTAAAAACCCCAAAACTCATTAGATAACATATTTACACCCATAATTTGTCAACAAGCATATCCAATTTTCTGCAATTGTCATAGCGCCGAGGAATTCTATCGTTTTTTGTATAATATTTCTTCAAAATATATATGTATGTATGTATCTACTTTCAAGCAACTATTTGAAAAGAAAGTTCTACAGAACAAGTTTGTTAATAAAATCAGTGATTGTATGTTGCCTATCGACAGACACTTTTCTGCTATTACTGCAGTTTTTTTTGTCATAACAGCAGTTTCTCTGCAATCTTACATCACCATTCACACTGCTAAAGAGTTTGCACCATTTGTATGGAGGGTATATGTAAATCTGAACCGATTTACTTCAAATTAAATAGGGTTTGTCCCTTGGTTTTTGTAGAATCGGAAAATAATTGCGACCTGTACTTTGATTACAAGAATAGATGGACGGACGGACATGGCTAAATCGTTTCAAAAAGTGATTCTCTATACTTAATAAAAGGTCTATCTCGCTTTCTTTTGGATGTTACAAACAAATGCACAAAGACATAATAAACTAGTGGAGGGGTATAAAAAGTTTTATTAACTTGCATAACGTGGTTCTGTACGTTAGGCTGATCGCTAAACGCTCCTGAAAACACCAATAAAAGTCATGTGTTTCCCATGTAATTTTTTCTAAGTTGAATTTTTGTCCAATTTTTTTTTTCTGTATTAATCGACCCTTGAAAGCACTTTAAATATAAATTTTGATTCCTGTCTTTAGTCGATTTATTGGACGTTTATAGTAATTTTTGTGTGCTCTTGACAACTATATATACCGTCAATACCTTTCGAACGGCGCCTAAATGATTGTAAATCGGAATGAAATTGACCGCGGCAGCGATCATTTTTGTAAAGCGATCATTTTTGTAAATTTTGGCTCTGAAACCCCATCTTCTGTATTAAATTATTTCACAAAAATTGAGTCAGGCCGTCATTTTTCTTCCGATATTAATCATTTAGGCATCAATCGAAAGATATTGATTCCTGCTATACAATTTTCATAACATCTTTTGCAAATTTTTTTCAGTGTACTGATAGATGGATTACTGAAATTAAATTTTGTCGACGATGTCTGTCGGACGAATGTATCAAAATATTTCTCAAAGATCCTGGTAATAAAATATGAATGGTTTCTAAGCGCTCGAGTAATCAAACGTCATTTATCATTGCGCCATAGACTGACTAGACTTCACGAGAAAAATTGAACATTGATTAAAAATTGACTAAAATAATTAATAGAATTTTCACCTGCTTTATTTTTTGTAAAACTAGACGAAACCACCCCCCCCCCCCATGCAAAATCCTGCGCACGGCCCTGTCTGCCTCGCAAACTCCATTGAATGAGAACTGCTTCGGACTTAAACATATATCTAAAAATCCCAAAAACAAAACAGATGAAATGAAGTGGGGTACTTAAACATGTTGTTGTCGCGAATTGCAATTACACACGAGCAGAAGTGTGGACTGAACTGGGATTTTTGGGTGTATGTTTAAGTCCGAAGCAGCTCTCATTCAATTGAGTTTGCGAGGCAGATATACAACAAAAACAAATGATCTCGAACCTGAGTAAGAGTTACAACAAAAACTATGAAAAGAAAAGATCAAATAATAAAAAACAAAACAGACAAGTTCATTATTTTTCATAATATGATTTATGCAAATTTTAATATATTTTATAAAAAACTTCATTAATTTTATAAAAAAAGTTTCATAAATATTAATATTTAATACTGAAGATTCCAATATAAACGAAAAAGCTAAAACGGTCTGACTTGTTGACTAACCAATCAACACACACTAAAGTCTTCGCAATGAGTATGTCATTGACCTAAACCTATGTACCTTACATACTTATGTCAGAGTTAACAGAGGACAAATGCTAGCAATCAACCGAATAGAGCCGACACACTAAAAATGTAGTTGAAAGTTATGAAATATTTCATAAAAACCATCAAATCCTTCATTATATTTATGAAGACATTTCATAACACAAATATTTTATTGGTTATGACATATTTCATAGTCTTTAAGAATTGTTTCTTTAATATAATGAAATCTTTCTTTGATTTTACGAAACTATGTTTCACTAATTTAACAATTTTGTTTTATGAAATAAAAAATTGTATGAAATATTTAATTTTATTTATGCATTTTTCACACGTATTAAGAAAAAATTCGCTAAATTTATGGAAAACCTTTTATAAAATCGCTTCAAAAATATTATGAAAGAAAATTCTATCAGAGTACCACTGCAAATCTCCTGACAGTAATGAATAACTTTTTGATAAGATGTCACTCATGTATTGGCGAGCGTGGAAGTCATTTTAAAAAGATTTAATAAAAATATATTAGTTTACATATGAGTAAAGATAAAGTAAGGTATATGAATTAAAAACAATCGAGTTTCTTAATGCAGCAACCTTCTTCAGCCACCCTGTACCTGTCAAAAGTTATGCATATATTATATTTATTTGTTCTGGAGATTAAAACTTGTTTGTTTTTATACATTACGTTCCTCATAGTTAAGAAATGTCGCAGTGGTTGTTACAAAATTTATTTGGCAGTCTTAGTCAAGCTGTTCTGTAATACCAGTTTATATTTTAAGTGATTTTCTTGGATAGTATTACACATAAGCTCCTAAAAGCAAGAGTTCGATTCTGTTAATTATTTAATCATTTATCGTGTGTCTAATTAAATCATTAGATAAATACGTAATGGGGCTAAATATGCGATTTTCATCTGTAATATATTTTCGTCTCATAAAGTTTGAATTTTGCATAGAAGGAATATGTTATTATTGAGAATTGCTCCTATTCACAAGTACTTACATGAGGTTGGTTTATTAATGTATCATTAAATATATCAATATTTCTTTAAGGAATAGCAACACATATGCATTTCTAGCTTTGCATAAGCCTAACAATAATAAATTCAAATTGTTGGCATCACATTACTACGCATGAAACTGTAATGCCGACTGTAATTCCTAAAATAGTTTTTGTGGTTACAACAAAACTCACAGTGAAGTGATTTCAATGTATGCAAATTAGATTTAACTATTAATTTAGTTAATTAAACAAATTCGAAATTATTATGCATGCTAGAATGTTTCAATGTAAACGAGAAACATTTCCAAATCTCTGGAGAGATGGCGTGCAGATGTCCAAAGGATGACTGTGCATCCTTGCCACATATATGTATATGTATGTATGTTCGTTACTATATATCCTTTCATACATACATATATGCATGCTTTACACTGACACACACTTTCTCTCCAAACTAATTAATACCAAATGTGACCTCATTCGACTGAGTGCCGAAGTGTGGATCCCCCACCTCTCTATCTCTCTCTCTGCCAACCTCCACCCACTCATCTTGTTAGTGTGTGTATTTTGATACAAGGATAACCATACTACTATCCTTTTGCATTAAAATATGCACATTAAGTTAAGCTACAAAATGTAACCAATTTTTGTTGGCTTTTAGTGTAATACACTTATTTGTATGAGTGTGATGTGTGCGTCTGTGTGTGTGTCTCAGCCTGTCTGTATGCGTGTGTGAATGTTTGAAAACTTTGGTACGTTAACCATTATTTTGGACAAGTTTCTAACTTTAGCAGTAGTGTGGTGTGTATATGTACGTATGTCTGAGAGTTTATATAATATCAACACATATACATATGTGTGTATATTGATTTAAACATACACGTGTGCGCATATTTACATGCACATTGCCGGGAATATAAAAAGGGGACTACTCAATATAACGTCCATATACAACTATATTTTTCGAAGAACTGAGCTAACCACCACTTCGTGGCATAGGAAATTATAAGTTAGTATCACGCTAACAAATAAATGAGCTAGACCTATGAGTATACCAATAGCTTAGTGGATTTAATTACGTCTGTCATGGATTTAAAGATGTCTGCGAATAAAGTGTAGGTCGCAATTGAAATTTACCAGGAATATTTTTTTCTGCCTCGGAATATGACGAATTTATTGTTCAACTACACTCTGAGAACAGTGAACCCAAACCTAACCTTAAATTATCTTCTTAATTTATATATGCTTAGAATTTAGTTTGAATAGATTCTAGTTCAATTTTCTTCAAAACAAAAATTTGTTCTAAATTTTGTTGCTAAATTTTTCCTAAAATTAAGTAAATATTTAGTCAAAACTAGCAGCCCGATTCGCAAGGCAAAAAAAAAATGGTAAAATTAAAATCAAATTTCTTATTGATTTTTATCGCAGTCAGTAATTTATACGTTCCAATTTTCAGCCTTCTAGCTCTTCAAAACACTTTTGCCACTCCCCCACCGCCCACGAAACGAAATTCCAAATTTCGGCATCAAATGATCTTTCTTGTGGTCAGTAATAAATACGTTCCAATTTTCAGCCTTCTAGCTCAAAAAACACTTTAGCCACGCCCCCACCGCCCACGAAACGAAAACTCAAAATCCGGCATTATATTTATCTTTCTCATGATCAGTAATATATACGTTTCAATTTTCAGCCTTTTAGCTAAAAAAAAAAACTTTTGCCACGTCCCCACCGACCACGAAACGAAAATCCAAATTTCGACATCGTATTTATCTTTCTCGTGGTCAGTAATATATACATATGTACCCATTTTTAGCCTTCTAGCTTAAAAAACACTATTGCCACGCCCAGTCCGCCCACAAAACAAAAATTAAATTTTCGGCATCAAATTGAACTTTCTCGTGGTCAGTAATAAACGTTCCAATTTTCAGCCTTCTAGCTCAAAAAACACTATTGCCACGCCCACTCCGCCCACAAAATGAAAATCCAAATTTCGGCATCATATTTATCATTCTCGTGGTCAGTAATATATATGTACCAATTTTCAGCCTTCTATCTCAAAAAAAAAAAATATTGCCACGCCCACTCCGCCCACAAAATGAAACCCAAATATCGGCATCAAACTGAACTTTCACGTGGTCAGTAATATATACGTTCCAATTTTCAGCCTTCTAGCTCTCAAAAGCACTATTACCACGCCCCTTCCGTTGTATAGGTTGTATAATATTAATGGGGATGAGGACAATTTTACTGACTTTTCCTCAAAACAAGTAAATTTTTACTTAAACTGAGGATTTTTTTTTTAATAATGAAAAAAATTAAATTAAAAGAAGTTTAATTTAACTATTAAATGGCATTGACAATTTAAATCTGTTGTTAAAAGAACAGAAATCATATTAGGATCCCTACATCATCAAAAAATATTCCAAATTTATTATAATTATCACAAAAAATCGAGGGCGAAAGGGTTAAGTTTAATTTACACATTTAAGTGTGTATGGATTTTACTCAGATTTAGGATTTATGATTTATTTTTCTGTGAATGTTAAGTATATGGTCCATGTTTTGGTTTAAACAAATACGGGGCTAAAAAAATGGTCAATATTTCTTATGACTAATCACCTAAAAAATGGGTGTTTATTTTTTCACATTTGTTATTTGCGGTATTTGTCATCATGAAAAAAAAAAGAGAAAGGAAAGGCTAAAGTCGGGCGGGACCGACTACATGATACCCTGCAGTACTCCCTGCATGATGGTTTTGATTGCTAAATCCAGGTGTTTTAGCACCGAAGGGGCGATTTTGTGTAGTGTAATTATACAGTCAGTCCTTAGTCAAATTTAACGAATATGGCATGATTGATGAAAATATTTTGCATTTTTTTCTTTTATTTCTGCAGATGGAAACTTCTTTTATTTTTCGTGAAGAATTTTGAAGAATCAACGATGTCTCTTAATAAATAAATTTAATTATTAAAAACCCAAAATACATTCATGGAAAACTCCGCACGCAAAATTGAATTTGTTGTGTTAATATTATTAACGATATTTTACTCAAATCGGAATAAAAATTAAATATGCATAAAAATCCGCAATATACATATAGTACAAGCTCGATTTGCGCAACCCCCGATTATTGCAACTCTCCGATTAGTGCAACCTCAATTTATTTTACATTAAGGACTTTATAAGTGCAAATTTAAAAAAATACAAATAAGGAAAGGCTAAAGGGGCCGACTCTATGATACACTCCACTTTCTATCCGAATACAATTTAATTCGGTGAAAAATGAAATGTTAAATCGGAACGGACATTCGTATTGAAATCTGGAACGATATAGGTGAAATATAATATGTATAGTTTGGCCAAAATCGGATAAACATTTGGGAGCAACATTTGTATTTGCGCTATATCTAAATCTGAACCGATCTTAGCCACTTTCACAATAGATTTTTTACTTGGATTATAAGCTGTTGTGGAAATTTAAAGAAAATCGAGTACAATATGTGGTTTCTAAAGCGGCAAAAGTAAATTGGGAGCTACATTTGTTTGGAGGCTATATCTAAATCTGAACCGATCTTACCCAATTTTTGCATAGGTGTTTCTAGTTGGATTATAAGATGTTGTGCCAAATTTAAAGAAAATTGGATACAATATGTGGTTTCTAGAGCAGAAAATGTCAAATCGGGAGCGACATTTGTATGGGGGCAATATCTAAATCTGAACCGATCTTACCCACTTACTGCATAGGTGTTTCTAGTTGGATTATAAAATGTTGTGCCAAATTTAAAGAAAATCGGGTACAATATGTGGTTTCTAGAGCGGAAAATGTCAAATCGGGAGCGACATTTGTATAGGGGCTATATCTAAATCTGAACCGATCTTACCCAATTTTTGCATAGGTGTTTATAGTTGGATTATAAGATGTTGTGCCAAATTTAAAGAAAATCGGGTACAATATGTGGTTTCTAGAGCGGAAAATGTCAAATCGGGAGCGACATTTGTATGGGGGCTATATCTAAATCTAAACCGATCTTACCCACTTTCTGCATAGGTGTTTCTAGTTGGATTATAAGATGTT
Source organism: Polietes domitor (assembly GCA_947397865.1). Classification (NCBI taxonomy): domain Eukaryota; kingdom Metazoa; phylum Arthropoda; class Insecta; order Diptera; family Muscidae; genus Polietes; species Polietes domitor. The sequence continues at coordinate 16,142 of CANDYM010000308.1, forward strand.
GTACCAAATTCAAAGAAAATCGGGTACAATATGTGGTTTCTAGAGCGGAAAATGTCAAATCGGGAGCGACATTTGTATGGGGGCTATATCTAAATCTGAACCGATCTTGCCCACTTACTGCATAGGTGTTTCTAGTTGGATTTTAAAATGTTGTGCCAAATTTAAAGAAAATCGGGTACAATATGTGGTTTCTAGAGCGGAAAATGTCAAATCGGGAGCGACATTTGTATCTAAATCTGAACCGATCTTGCCCACTTACTGCATAGGTGTTTCTAGTTGGATTATAAAATGTTGTGCCAAATTTAAAGAAAATCGGGTACAATATGTGGTTTCTAGAGCGGAAAATGTCAAATCGGGAGCGACATTTGTATAGGGGCTATATCTAAATCTGAACCGATCTTGCCCACTTACTGCATAGGTGTTTCTAGTTGGATTTTAAAATGTTGTGCCAAATTTAAAGAAAATCGGGTACAATATGTGGTTTCTAGAGCGGAAAATGTCAAATCGGGAGCGACATTTGTATGGGGGCTATATCTAAATCTGAACCGATCTTGCCCACTTACTGCATAGGTGTTTCTAGTTGGATTATAAAATGTTGTGCCAAATTTAAAGAAAATCGGGTACAATATGTGGTTTCTAGAGCGGAAAATGTCAAATCGGGAGCGACATTTGTATAGGGGCTATATCTAAATCTGAACCGATCTTGCCCACTTACTGCATAGGTGTTTCTAGTTGGATTTTAAAATGTTGTGCCAAATTTAAAGAAAATCGGGTACAATATGTGGTTTCTAGAGCGGAAAATGTCAAATCGGGAGCGACATTTGTATGGGGGCTATATCTAAATCTGAACCGATCTTGCCCACTTTCTGCATAGGTGTTTCTAGTTGGATTATAAGATGTTGTGCCAAATTTAACGAAAATCGGGTACAATATGTAGTTTCTACAGCGGAAAATGTCAAATCGGGAGCGACATTTGTATGGGGGCTATATCTAAATCTGAACCGATCTTACCTAATTTTTGCATATGTGTTTCTAGTTGGATTATAAGATGTTGTGCCAAATTTAAAGACAATCGAGTATAATATGTGGTTTCTAGAGCGGAAAATGTCAAATCGGGAGCGACATTTGTATGGGGGCTATATCTAAATCTGAACCGATCTTACCGAATTTCTGCATAGGTGTTTCTAGTTGGATTGTAAGATGTTGTGTCAAATTTAAAGAAAATCGGGTACAATATGTCGTTTCTAGAGCGGAAAATGTCAAATCGGGAGCGACATTTGTATGGGGGCTATATCTAAATCTAAACCGATCTTACCCACTTTCTGCATAGGTGTTTCTAGTTGGATTATAAGATGTTGTACCAAATTTAAAGAAAATTGGGTACAATATGTGGTTTCTAGAGCGGAAAATGTCAAATCGGGAGCGACATTTGTATGGGGGCTATATCTAAATCTGAACCGATCTTACCCAATTTTTGCACACGTGTTTCTAGTTAGATTATAAGATGTTCTGCTAAATTTAAAGAAAATCGGGTACAATATGTCGTTTCTAGAGCGGAAAATGTCAAATCGGGAGCGACATTTGTATGGGGGCTATATCTAAATCTGAACCGATCTTACCCACTTTCTGCATAGGTGTTTCTAGTTGGATTATAAAATGTTGTGCCAAATTTAAAGAAAATCGGGTACAATATGTGGTTTCTAGAGCGGAAAATGTCAAATCGGGAGCGACATTTGTATGGGGGCTATATCTAAATCTAAACCGATCTTACCCACTTTCTGCATAGGTGTTTCTAGTTGGATTATAAAATGTTGTGCCAAATTTAAAGAAAATCGGGTACAATATGTGGTTTCTAGAGCGGAAAATGTCAAATCGGGAGCGACATTTGTATGGGGGCTATATCTAAATCTGAACCGATCTTGCCCACTTTCTGCATAGGTGTTTCTAGTTGGATTATAAGATGTTGTGCAAAATTTAAAGAAAATCGGGTACAATATGTAGTTTCTACAGCGGAAAATGTCAAATCGGGAGCGACATTTGTATGGGGGCTATATCTAAATCTGAACCGATCTTACCGAATTTCTGCATAGGTGTTTCTAGTTGGATTGTAAGATGTTGTGTCAAATTTGAAGAAAATCGGGTACAATATGTCGTTTCTAGAGCGGAAAATGTCAAATCGGGAGCGACATTTGTATGGGGGCTATATCTAAATCTAAACCGATCTTACCCACTTTCTGCATAGGTGTTTCTAGTTGGATTATAAGATGTTGTACCAAATTTAAAGAAAATTGGGTACAATATGTGGTTTCTAGAGCGGAAAATGTCAAATCGGGAGCGACATTTGTATGGGGGCTATATCTAAATCTGAACCGATCTTACCCAATTTTTGCACACGTGTTTCTAGTTAGATTATAAGATGTTCTGCTAAATTTAAAGAAAATCGGGTACAATATGTCGTTTCTAGAGCGGAAAATGTCAAATCGGGAGCGACATTTGTATGGGGGCTATATCTAAATCTGAACCGATCTTACCCACTTTCTGCATAGGTGTTTCTAGTTGGATTATAAAATGTTGTGCCAAATTTAAAGAAAATCGGGTACAATATGTGGTTTCTAGAGCGGAAAATGTCAAATCGGGAGCGACATTTGTATGGGGGCTATATCTAAATCTAAACCGATCTTACCCACTTTCTGCATAGGTGTTTCTAGTTGGATTATAAAATGTTGTGCCAAATTTAAAGAAAATCGGGTACAATATGTGGTTTCTAGAGCGGAAAATGTCAAATCGGGAGCGACATTTGTATGGGGGCTATATCTAAATCTGAACCGATCTTGCCCACTTTCTGCATAGGTGTTTCTAGTTGGATTATAAGATGTTGTGCAAAATTTAAAGAAAATCGGGTACAATATGTAGTTTCTACAGCGGAAAATGTCAAATCGGGAGCGACATTTGTATGGGGGCTATATCTAAATCTGAACCGATCTTACCCACTTTCTGCATAGGTGTTTCTAGTTGGATTATAAGATGTTCTGCTAAATTTAAAGAAAATCGGGTACAATATGTGGTTTCTAGAGCGGAAAATGTCAAATCGGGAGCGACATTTGTATGGGGGCTATATCTAAATCTGAACCGATCTTGCCCACTTACTGCATAGGTGTTTCTAGTTGGATTATAAAATGTTGTGCCAAATTTAAAGAAAATCGGGTACAATATGTGGTTTCTAGAGCGGAAAATGTCAAATCGGGAGCGACATTTGTATGGGGGCTATATCTAAATCTAAACCGATCTTACCCACTTTCTGCATAGGTGTTTCTAGTTGGATTATAAGATGTTGTACCAAATTTAAAGAAAATTGGGTACAATATGTGGTTTCTAGAGCGGAAAATGTCAAATCGGGAGCGACATTTGTATGGGGTCTATATCTAAATCTGAACCGATTTGTTCCAAATTAAAAAGCGTTCGTCCTTGATCCACAAAACTTACTTGTGCCATTTTTTTTTAAGATCGGACTATAATTGCGACCTGTAGTTTGATTACAACAATAGATGGACGGACATTTCTAAATCGACTCAGAAAGTGATTCTAAGTCGATCGGTATACTTAACAATGGGTCTATCCCGCTTCCTTTTGGGTGTTACAAACAAATGCACAAAGCCATAATACTCTCGTGGAGTGTATAAAAATGGTAGCCGATAACTGCAACTTTTGTTTGTGATACAGAGTTCTGATCTGGAAAACGAATATCTCTGAAAACTGCTGAATTAAGAACAAAAATATTTACTTGGCTTTTAAAAGAGACTCTTTGTTTTTTTTGTGGTTCGGTCATTTTTCGACGATCAAGTTTTAATGGGTATGCTTTAAAATAAATTGCGTTTAGGTTTCAAATTTTCTCTCTTCTGAAGTCTACCAAAAAGGCTTTGCTACTTATTGACAACGCCCAAAATAAAATGATGATCAATTGTACAGTCATTATCCAACCTCTTGACTAAAATGCAATAAAGCTAACAATGTTCTATTACAAATAGAATATTTTAATGGACTTGGTCGGTGTACGAAGATCGGTTTTAGAACAAGAGCCAAAAAAGTTTAATACATGGGACAATGTATCAGGTATTACTATTATTAAAATTGCATTAAAAACTGTTTGCACGTTCTCACAATGATCAAAGGGCAAGTGAGTATGATTTGCCTTTATCTACCATAAGGAATTAGTTGATTGATGAACAATTTTCACAACACATTTCATCGATTTCAAATTTAGTGAGTGAGTTTTTCACAGAAGGAAACGACAAATGGATCAACGAAAGCTTTCAAGAAGTTAGTAAGGTCATAAATAACTCGTATGACCAAAAGGTCAAAGGTCTTTCTATAAGCATTGAGTGGGCCTCTATTAGCATGATAATACTTATTATTATAATTACTTATAACTAAATAACATGGGTCTTGGTAAGTGCAACAATCTCAGTTAATGCAACTGTCTTGATTTCCTATCGGTTACGCAAATCGAGATTTTACTGTAGCTGAACCCCGCCCGCTTCGCCAGGCAAAAAAAAAAAACAAATGGTAAAATTTAAATCAGGTTTCATATTGATTTTTATCGTGGTTAGTAATATATACGTTCCAATTGTTAGCCTTCTAGCTGAAAAAAACACACACCGCCCACGAAACGAAAATTCAGATTTCGGCATCATATTTATCTTTCTCGTGGTCAGTAATATATATGTACCAATCTTCAGCCTTCTAGCTCTCAAAACCACTTTTGCCACGCCGACTCCGCCCACAAAACGAAAATCCAAACTTCGGCATCAAATTGATCTTTCTCGTGGTCAGTAATATATATGTTCCAAGTTTCAGCCTTCTAGCTCAAACAAACACTATTGTCAAACCCACACCGCCCACGAAACGAAAATTCAAATTTCGGTCAGTAATATTTATGTACCAATTTTTAGCCTTCTAGCTCTCAAAAACTCTTTTGCCACGCCCACTCCGCCCACAAAACGAAAATCTGAAATACGCCATCAAATTCATCTTTACCATGATCAGTAATATATATGCGTTCCAATTTTCAGCCTACAAAACGAATATCCAAATTTCGACTTTGTCTTTGACAATCCTTAGTGACCTTCATTGAGATATGCATAATAAATGTATTCATTTTGGAAAGAGGCCTTTATGTGTAAAGGCAAGTGTAAACGAATCCAGAAATGAATAATTACAATAATGAGCCCAGACGGTTCAGTGTATTATGAACAATTTGCATAAAAATATTTTATGTAGCCAATTAATTGTTTCGGCAAAGCAACGATTACAAGAGTACATACAAATTGTACAATTTTATCCACGGATATAATAAAAATGCTTTCTTCTGATCTGTTATGGAAATTTATTTTTCCCACAACCATTTGCCAGGGAAAATATAAAGCAAAAATTTTATATTTTCAAAAAATGTATTTCATTATTTTTTATACCTTTCACAGAACTGAAAATACCCCGTAATATTTAGAGTATTTCATCCTGTTTTTTTTTTATACACTCCATGAGAGTATTATGTCTTTGTGCATTTGTTTGTAACACCCAAAAGGAAACGAGATAGACCCATTGTTAATTATACCGATCGTCTTAGAATCACTTTTAGAGTCGATTTAGCAATGTCCGTCTGTCTGTCTGTCCGTCCGTCCGTCCGTCCGTCCGTCCGTCCATCTATTCTTGTAATCACGATACAGGTCGCAATTGTAGACAGAACCAAATGAAACTTTGCACAACGATGTTTTTCGGGATAAGGACGAACGCTATTTAATTTGAAGAAAATCGGTTCAGATTTAGATATAGCCCCCATACGAACTTCACTCCCGATTTGACTCTTTTCACTCTAGATACCACATATTACAACATATTTTCTTTAAAATTGGCAAAACATCTTATGTTGTAACTAGAAACACCTGTGGTAAAAATGTGTTAGATCGGTTCAGATTTATATATAGCTCCCATACAAATTTCTCTCCCGATTTGTCTTTTTCCGCTCTAGAGACCACATAATGTATCAGATTGTCTTCAGATTTGGTAAAACATCTTATATTTCCACTAGAAACACCCATGGTGAATATCGGTTCAGATTTATATATAGCTCCCATACAAATTTCGCTCCCGATTTGACTTTTTCCGCTCTAGAAACCACATATTGTATCAGATTGTCTTCAGATTTGGCAAAACATCTTATATTTAAACTAAGAACATCTTTGGTGAAAATAGGTCAAATCGGTTCAGATTTAGATATAGCCCCCATACAAATGTCGTTCCCGATTTGACATTTTCCTCTGTAGAAACCACATATTGTACTCGATTATCTTTAAATTTGGCACAACATCTTATAATCTTACTAGAAACACCTATGCAGAAATTGGGTAAGATCGGTTCAGATTTAGATATAGCCCCCATATAAATGTCGCTCCCGATTTGACTTTTTCCGCTTTAAATGCCACATATTCTAATCGATTTTCTTTAAATTTGGCACAACATCTTATAATCTAACTAAGCAAAACTATGGTGAAAGTGGGTAAGATCGGTTCAGATTTAATTATAGCCCAAATTCAAATGTTGCTCCCATAAGTTTAACCGATTTTGGCCAAACTATACATTTTATATTTCATCTATTTCGTTCCAGGTTTCAATATATCCTCATACAAATGTCCTTTCTGATTTAACATTTTTTGCCAAACACATACATTTATAGGATACAAAAAACCTTCCCCTTTTTACTTTTTCACCGAATTGAATTGTATTCGGATTGAAAGTAGAGTGTATCATAGAGTCGGCCCCGCCCGACTTTAGCCTTTCCTTACTGTTTTTTTTTGAATATGTACAATAAGGATGGTTAAATTGTAAGTGCCGATGTTGTGAAACACCTCTAAACGTCAAGTTTTTTCTACATTTCATTTGACATTTCTCAATTTCAGACTAACTCAATGTGAACCATGGAAAGATACACAATCGAGCCACGCGTTAAAGGTATTCAGGCTTATTAGGAAAATGGGCGTTCAATTCAAAATGCATATCGTGCACTTCGTGATTTTTTCGGTCAATTTAATCGTCCATATGTGCGTACAATCAAAACAATCGTGCAAAAATTTGAGCAAACGGATCTGTAGGAGATGTGAAAACACCAGTGCATGCTCGTACAGTTCGTACTGCAGAAAATATTGCTGCTGTTCGGGATAGTGTGGCTGAAGAGCCGTCCATCTCAACTCGTCGTCGTGCCCAACAATTGCACCTCTCGCGCTCGTCGTTGATGAAAATTATGCATAAAGACTTGCATTTACACGCTTACAAGGTGCAATTGACTCAAGAACTCGTCAATGGTCAGAATGGTGGCAAGTAATGACAACAGTGGGTGATCAATTTTCGAAGAAAATCGTATTCAGTGATGAGGCACATTTTCAACTCAGTGGATTCGTCAATAAGTAGAATTGCCGCATTTGGGTGAATTATAATCCAAGAGTGATTGTTGAAAAATCAATGCACCCACAAGAAGTGACTGTTTGATGCGGCATCATCGGACCGTATTTTTACCAAAAAGAGGCCGGTCAGGCAATTACTGTTAATGGTCTTCGCTATCGTGAGATGATAACGAACTTTTTATGGCCCGAATTGGAAGATATGGATGTGGACGATATGTGGTTTCAATAGGGCGGTGCCACTTGCCACGCAGCTAACGAAAGAATGGATCTTCAAGAGCTAAAGGATGAGATAATTCGGCACATTAACGGCATAGAACCTCAATTATGCCTCAGCGTCAACGAAACTTAGGACCATCGGATGGAGTTGTGCCGCCGAGGTCGAGGCGGCCATTTGGCCATGCCTATATTATCATAATAAAAAGAAATGACAATAATTTCCTAGAGAATTTGTGTTTATTCAAAATCAACATCGGCCCTAGGGTTTGGGGTCCGGGAATTCCCGAATCGTTTTTTTCCGGGAATTCCCGTCCAAAATTTTCCGGGAATTCCCGGGAAAAAATTTTCAATTTCCCGGGAATACGGGAAATATTGGAAAATTTTTAAAATTGGAATTTTTAGATGTATTTCAAATTCATATACGTATTTACATTACTGACAATAATGAGTATTTGTTTATATTATTTTTTATTTATTATATTTACAAACAAAACTTTTTAAATTTGCTAAATAGCCATTTTATGCGAAACCCAGCTAGGGGAATAAAAACTTTTTGTGAGGCTATTTGCAGGATCTTCATTGTGAAATAAAAATATCATGCCGACAATACTATGGCTTACATAATGTAAATTTTCTTGTTTTCCTAGAAGAATCGAGGTGAATATCTTCTTCAAGAGCAATTTACTTTACATATGTAGCCAGAAAGAAATGGTCTAAAAATAGGAATACAATAAAAATTGTTCGCCTGGAAACTTTCAAGAGACATCTAATAGGAATATAAATATATGCTACGGTGTATTTAAATGGCCCTTTGTAAGAATTAATGACTGGACTATTGCAATATTTTTATTTTTTATGAATTTTGTTAAATTAATATTAATTTGTTAAATTAATTAATACATATTCTATTGTTTTTACAGTTTAGAATATCCCCCCCCCCCCTTTTTCTATAAAATATTTTTGCCTCCAGACGAATGCATATTCAAAATTAAATGCGTCATAACATTCTCCGTCATATGAGTTATTTGTTTCCTTAATCGTTTTCAATTTTGAATCTAGTATAGGTGCCAGTCACTTCTACCTGCGATATAAATATGCAATTCTGACGATTAGTCTACACCTTTTCAAGTTTATAATGAGAAAATGTAATTTATAATCGGAATATGTAAATTCACGATGAGAAATGTAAATTCATATTGAGAAATATAAATTCATAATAAGAACATACAAATTGATAATGAGATATATAAATACAAAATGAGAAAATCCAAATTGATAATGAGAAAATATAAGTTCTTATTCAGGAATATATATTCATAAAATATAAATTCATAATCAGGAACTCTAAAATTTATAATAATAAGAACATACAAATTGATAATGAGATATATAAATACAAAATGAGAAAATCCAAATTGATAATGAGAAAATATAAGTTCTTATTCGGGAATATATATTCATAAAATATAAATTCATAATCAGGAACTCTAAAATTTATAATCGAAGCTATGTATGTACGTTTTTCTATGGATATTTTCGTAGAAACACATATTTTATCAATGTTCTCATTATAAACTTACATTTTCTCAATATGATTTTATATTTTCTCATTATGAATTCATATTTTCTGAATATGAAAACGTATTTTCTGATTATGAATTTGGATTTTCTGATTATGAATTTGGATTTTCTGATTACAAACTTGTATATTTCATTATGAATTGGTATGTTCGTATTATGAATTAATTGTTCTCAATGAATTATGATTTATATATCTCATTATGAATTAACATGTTCCTATTATAAATTTACATTACCCATTATGAATTTATATGTCCCTAATATGAATTTACATTTCTCAATATAAATTTGTATGTTCCGAATATAATCTTGAAAAGGTGTAATGAAAAATAATTTGTAAAATTTTTTGACAATAACATTCGTTTTTAATTTGTAATATGACAGTACTGAAAAAAAAACACACCAGTTATTAAATGTTGATATTTTAAACCATATTGCCCATACCTATAAATAAATTACTTTTTCCCGGGAATTCCCGGGATTTTTCATTCCCGTTTTCCCGGGAAATGAAAAAAGTCCGGCAAACACGAAACCCTAATCGGCCCTTAAAATTTAACCACCCTTTATTTGATTTATATTTGGTATGTTCATTCCTCTTATAGCAAAAACGTGCACCATAAAGTGATTCGTAATTGTAGGGGTGAAATGGGACAAAAAGAGATAAAAATGGTACCTATCAAACGACAAGAGCTTGATTGGATACATAATATACAAGTATTTTTTTCCAAATACGTATAGGTAAAATGGAAATAGAGGGATCAAAAAGGTACTTATAATAATGAAATTCGGTATACACATTCATCTGATTGCGTAGACACGTAAAACACGCAAATTTTTCGAAATTCGTACTTTTAGAGGGATACAATTGAAAATATTGTATCATCCAAACGGCCGCAGCTAGAGTCATGAAATTCAGAGTATACATTCCTCTGAATGCGTAGACACGAAAACAAGTTTTTTTCCCAAAAACTTACTTTCCAGGGATACAATGAGAAATGGTGCCAAACAAACGGATACAGCTAGAATGATACATCCCTCTATTGCGTAGACACCCAAAATAAAGATATGTTCGAAAGTCGTACTATTATGGGGATAAAATGGTACCAACTAAATGGATGAAGCTAGAAGCATGGAATTCGGTGTATATTTTCATCTGCTGCATTGATTCGCAAAATATAAAGATTTTTACAAATTCGTATTTTTTGAACGTTTACGACAAAAATGGGTAGAATCATGAGATAATTTTCAAAATTTGTACTTTTGAAATTAAAATAGGGTGGAAATACAAAAAGTTGTCTTAATATATTTTACAGAAAAATGTATGACTGTTTGAATAAATCTCATTTTGCAAAATACACTTCAACGTTGCAAGATTTGCAATATTTTTTAAAATATCCTTTTCATAATATTCTGTAGTTCGCCAAATTTCATAAAAAAAAAAAATTTGATTTGATTTTACATGGAGTTATTGCATATCCTTCCGATTATGGCCTATACAAAATTGCTTCTGCAAATCCAAAAACATCATTCAACAACTTTACCGCATGAATATAGTCCTAACGCTGTATTGTCCTATTTATAATGCCACTACTGTATACACGATACATGTATGTACTATGTAAGAACGTGCTGTGTTTAGTTGCCGAGTTTAATTAATGCCTACTATTTTAGTATTTTCTGTAGGCCTTAATTTCTATTTGTGTAGGTTTGAAAAAGTTTTCTATTGTTACATTTTAGGACGACTATTGGTAATGTTAATTTGTTAAGTCTTTGTGAGATCTTAGAAAGGTGATATGGGCGATGATTGCCTTTTCAGGGCGAAATCGATAATGTGAAGGTTTTAGTTACTTTAAGGAAATGACTGTTTGGTATAATTAGGAAGAACAACATTAGACAAAGGACGATGAAATAAAGGATATATCGAATAGAGATGTTAAAAGCAAATATTAGAGACATCCGTCCATTACTTGCAATTTCCGATAGGCCAAAGGGTGTGTTGAATGCTTTCGCAAGGACTGGACTGGTAATTGTGCGGAAATCCGCACATTTTTGTATATTTTGATATTGGTTAATGTGACTTTCTTTATTTCTTTGTTATATGCACAAGAAATTGAAGCTCATCAAAGTCCATAGTATAGGTAGGGTATGTCATCCAAACAATCCAGATTAAATGACGAGTAAAATCATCTGACAATGTGCAGCTCATTAATGTTGACCACATTTATTAGTAAAAAAATATTTTAGAACTTCTCAAATAAATATCAATGAACTTCCATAGCCGTATGTGAACAGAAGAAGGTCCATTTTAGTGAGTGCCATAATAATTATATTACTCTCAGCTCACTGATTGAGAGAAACTCTATCTTGTTCCTTATGGGATGTTTGTGGGATTATTTGCATTTGTCTGTTCGTCTATCCCTACTGGAGGTTTGACTTATTGAAACTTCCAAATTGGAATGCCGACCCACCTGTTTCCATGATTAAAACAGTATCCGACTCTGCACGAATTTTGCTGTTATTTAGTTGTTTATATTATACTAGCTGAACCCCCACCCGCTTCGCCAGGCAAAAAAAAAAAAAACAAACGGTAAAATTAAAATCTGCTTTCATATTAATTTTTGTCCTGATCGGTAATATATGTACCAATTATAATCAAGGTCCTTCCCTGAGATACTAAAGCAATGGATACATTCCATGGAGAACGTTAGTTTTCGGCGAATAATTGAAAAAATGTCAAAATCAAATTGATTTTTTGTTAAGCGTGATTCTCCTCCTTTCCATTACCTAAACAAAAAACTTCATTCGTAAGATGAAATTACATTACATTCAAAACACATAGAAAATCAATCAAATTGTTCACTAGTTAAACAACACAAAAACTAAAAAAATAATATAATTTCCGTTTTCTTGACTTAAGTCGGCTGTTGGCGAATGAATATTTCTCTTTTTATAACCTTTCTTTACTATTGTGCTAAGAAAATCCACAGAAAACGTGTAATTTTACAAAATTCAAATCAAAAATGCGCCATCTTTCAAATCCCTCCCATTTATTGTCTGTATATTGTCTAAGAAACTAAATAAACTCACGCAACAATATAGGAATATCGTTGTAGAATATACTCAAAAAACAGGTTTTAATTTCAGATGGGAAGAATCACGCCCACTTTCCGCCCATTTGTGCACAACTATTTACACTGGATCAACTCACACAAAATTTCAGCACTCTAGGTCTATGACACCTACTGACCATATTCGATAATATGTTTTAACTTCGTATGTGAGGTACCACGCCCACTTTCCCAATACCGTCCATTTTTGGCACAACTACGCAGGTTTATGCTAGATGCACTCACACAAAAGATAAATATTGTAGCTGTCATTGAACTGAATATATTCGATAATAGGTTTTAACTTCGTATATATCGCCCATTTTTTGGACACAGTTACGCACATTGATGCTAGATGCACTTACACAAAATTTCAGTTTTTTATCTGCCATAGAACGGCAAATATTCGAAAATGGGTTTTAACTTCGTATGGGAGGTGCCACGCCCACATTTCCATTACCGCCCATTTTTGTCACAACTACGCACATTGATGCTAGATTCACTTACACAAAATTTGAGCACTATACGTGTCATAGAACTGACAATATTCGATAATATGTTTTAACTTCGTATGGGAGGTGGCACGCCCACTATTCCAATACCGCCCATTTTTGGCAGAACTACGCACATTGATGCTAGATGCACTTACACAAAATGACAGCACTCTAGGTGTCATAGAACTGACAATATTCAATAATAGGTTTTAACTTCGTATGGGAGGTGCCACGCCCACTTTTCCAATACCGCCCATTTTTGGCACAACTATGCACATTGATGCTAGATGCACTTACACAAAATTAGAGCACGCTAGGTGTCATAGAACTTACAATATTCAATAATAGGTTTTAACTTCGTATGGGAGGTGCCACGCCCACTTTTCTAATACCGCCCATTTTTAGCACAACTACGCATGTTTATGCTAGATTCACTTACACAAAATGACAGCACTCTAGGTGTCATAGAACTGACAATATTCAGTAATAGGTTTTAACTTCGTATGGGAGGTGCCACGCCCACTTTTCCAATGCCGCCCCTTTTTGACGCAACTGTGCAGACTAATAATTAGTGAACCTTCACAAAAATTCTAGACTCTAGCTGCAACAGTATTCCGAATATGCTAATTTATAAAAAACGAATAAATCCCCAAATTGTGTGGGAGGTGCCACGCCCTCTGAAAATATCAAGTAGTTTAGGCTCCTATAAAGAACAAACATACAAACACAGATTCATTTATATATATATAGATTGCATCTCATCCTGTGGCCATTTTCATTTTATTCATTTTCAAAAAAATTCATCACTATATCTACTCTATTTATGAAATAACTGTTAACACGGACTTGTTGTTTGCCAAGGTTTTACAAATTAAAATGGAAGGACACAATGGTCCAACATGTTTGTGATGCTTCTGTGCTGCAGCAGGTCCATAAGTAACTCAACAAACAATCAGTTCTTCAACCATAACGGAGAACATACAAACTTCGCCAAGAAAATAAAGATACAATATACTCCGAGTAGATACTCATATTAAGATGCGAATGCAATTTATTTCTGTTCATCACAACAACCGCCATAAGCAATGAAGGATTTAGTCCACCCAACTGACAGTCTGATGGACGGGGAAGGCACCAGTAGCCAGTATACACCGGAATGATTGAAGTGCAAAAATCTACTGCAAATACTTTTTAATAAAATGATAAATAAAAGTGACTGCTTCAGCAACTTGTTTCTTATGTCATAAGAATGTCCGACGGACTTTAGTGAAGGCATCACATAAATTGAGCATAAGATTGATTAGGAATATCATTATTGTTGACTTAAATCATCTAGCACGTGAAGCTAATAATTTAAGAATGTGAAATATATAAAACTTTTGTATAACTATAACCAATATTGGGAGCACTATTGGAAGCCGTACGACAAAATAAAAAAAATCATGGGTTATGAAAATGTCTATATAATTCTGAAAACTGGCACAGGTCGAGTTTAATTTTTCTGCTAAAGATCTCACATAATTGTAAGAATAATTCAATTGAAAATTTTGCAAGATAGAATATAAACCAAACCAGAAAATTAACAAGTAAAAGGCGTTAAGTTCGGCCGGACCGAGTCTTATATACACTCCTCAACGGAGTGCAATCCATAGTATTACCGGCAGATTAGAGACAGTCGACTTTACATCGAAGTGCGGAACCATATCAGGAAAATTGTGATATTCTTTATGCACATTACGATATTTGTTTACAGTTAGGGATGTCAAAACCGAAAACCGGTTAACCGATGTTAGGAGCTGCCACCATGAAAAATGCTAATTTCGACAAACCGGAGAAAACGGCGTTTTCATGTCGTTTTTTATTTTCTGAAATGCAAAAAACTTTGATTTTTTTGAATATATTGTGCATACAACTAATAGGATGGTTTATTAGATGTGAAAATAAACTAGTGCGACTGGATTAAGTGAAAGAACTTGGGTCGAGAGAGTAGATTGAGGCAACACATTGATTTGTGATATGAAATCAGAGAACAAATAAACAAACTTACAAACTTTTAACAAATCAACGAAACAAGAAGCGAAATTGCAATATTATATAGAGAAGCTTATAAAATATTTTCGTCTCTAGATGAATGGATCTTTTAAATTAGAGACATCATAACATTCTCAGTCATACGAGTTATTTCTTTCCTCAATCATTTTTTAATTTTGAATTTAGTGAAGATCCTTGTACCTATGATTTAAATACTCAATTTTTTGACGCCTTCAATTCTGATGATTAATCTAGAACAAAATATTTGTAAATGAAAAAAGATTGTAAATTATGTTGACAAAAACATTCGTTTTTAATCTGTAATATGTCAGTATTTTTAAACTGGAAACCCATGACTAAATGCTTATATTGCAAACCATATTGGACATCCCGGGAATGAAACTTTTCATTCCCGTTTTCCCGGGAAATGAAAAAAAGTCCGGGAAACCGCAAACCCTAGTTGTCACACTTAAAGAGGTAAAGGTAGCGACGTTTTAAGAGATGCCCATATAAGTAGAAATCTGTAAAGCCAAACGATATCTCACTTTATATTTATACCCTCCACCTCCAGGATGGGGGTAAACTAACTTTGTCATTCCGTTTGTAACACCTTGAAATATCGACCTGAGACCCAATAAAGTATATATATTCTTGATCGTCATAAAATTCTAATACGATCTAGCCATGTATGTCCGTCCATCCGTCCGTTTGTTGAAAGCACGCTAGCATCTAAACAAAAGGAGCTAGGGCGTCCAAATTTTCCATTAATACGTCTTATAGTCGTAGATCGGTTGGGATTGAAACTAGACGAAATTGGCCCAAAGGGAAATTTTTTTCCCTCACAAGGACTAAAAACCGTTATTATGGATTAATATTTTAGAGTATTTAAGCATATTTTTTCAATATGTCTACTTGTACATACTCAAGTATATCGTGTATGTGCATTCCCCCTATAACAAAAACGTGCACCATAATGTAATTTTTATTCGTAAGGGGGGTGAAATGGGACAAAAAGGGATAAAAATGGTACCTATTAAACGGCAACAGATAGAAATTCGGTGTGTACATTCCTCTAACTGAGTAGAGGCATAATATAAAAGTATTTTTCCAAATTCGTAAATGGTACCAACCAAACGGCTGCACTTAGAATAATGAAATTCGGTGTATACATTCCTCTCATACGTAGACTCGTAAAATAAACGATTTTTTTCGAAATTCGTACTTTTTGGGGTTAAAATGGCCAAAGGGGATTAAAATAGTACCAACCAAATGACCGCATCTAGAAGCATGAAATTCGGAGTATACATTCCTCTGACTGCGTAGACACAAAAAATATAAGGTATTTCCAAATTCGTACTTTCAAGGGATACAATGGGTACAGAGTTATAAAAATAGTACCTAATAAACGACTACTTCCCTCTAATTGCGTAGACACGTAAAATACAGAGATGTTAGATAGTCTTACTCTTAAGGGGGTAAAATAGGAAAAAGGGGATAAAAATGGCACCAACCAAATGACCGCAGCTAGAATCATGGAATTCGTTGTACACATTCCTCTGACTAAACTAAACTATTCGTACCTTTTACGGCAAAAATTGGTTGAATCATGAAGTTAGGTTATTTTGCACTTGTACGTGAGATAATGGATTTTCAAAATGTGTACTTTTGGAATTAAAAGAATATTTATTTTTTGAATTGACTTGAAGTATTATTTCGATATCTAAACGTATTGTTTTGGTTTGGCTATATTAAAACATCTTTATACACTCCACGAGAGTATTATGTCTTTGTGCATTTGTTTGTAACACCCAAAACGAAGGGAGATAGACCCATTGTTAATTATACCGATCGACTTAGAATCGCTTTTTGAGTCGATTTAGCAATGTCCGTCTGTCTGTCCATCTATTCATGTAATCACGATACAGGTCGCAATTGTAAACAGAACCAAATGAAACTTTGCACAACGAAGTTTTTCGAGATAAGGACGAACGCTATTTAATTTGAAGAAAATCGGTTCAGATTTAGATATAGCCCCCATACGAATTTCACTCCCGATTTGACTCTTTTCACACTAGACCACATATTACAACAGATTTTCTTCAAAATTGGCAAAACAACTTATATTTAAACTAGAAACACCTGCGATAAAAATGTGTTAGATCGGTTCAGATTTATATATAGGTCCCATACAAATTTCGCTACCGATTTTAATTTTTCCGCTCTAGAAACCACAAATTGTATCAGACTGTCTTCAGATTTGGCAAAACATCTTATATTTCGACTAGAGACACCTGTGGTAAAAATGGGTCAGATCGGTTCAGATTTATATATAGCTCCCACACAAATTTCACTCCCGATTTCACTTTTTCCACTCTATAAACCACATATTGTATCAGATTGTCTTCAGATTTGGCAAAACATCTTATATTTAAACTAGGAACACCTATGGTGAAAATAGGTCAGATCGGTTCAGATTTACATATAGCTCCCATACAAATTTCGTTCCGGATAGACTTTTTCCGCCCCAGAAACCACGAATTTTCACCGAATTTATTCCATGTTTGGATGTAGTCCCGATACAAATATTCATATCGATTTGGCAAATCGGACCAGGTCACATTAGCCTATGATTAGGAAACATACAAAAATTCTTTCCGTTTTCACTTTTTTACCGAATTGAATTGTATTCGGATAGAAAGTGGAGTGTATCATATAGTCGGCTCCGCCCGACTTTAGCCTTTCCTTACTTGTTTTTTATTTATTTATTATGAATTACAATACAAAGTAAATTTATATTCTAATTTTGGGTCCAGGGATTGAGCCGGGGTGACTAAGACCATTGTAGCTAGTTATTGCAGCGGCAGACCAGAGCCTGTGGTAGGAATCGAACCCACAGCCCCCACGCTG
Organism: Polietes domitor; assembly: GCA_947397865.1. Taxonomy (NCBI): domain Eukaryota; kingdom Metazoa; phylum Arthropoda; class Insecta; order Diptera; family Muscidae; genus Polietes; species Polietes domitor. Next base: position 33,932 of record CANDYM010000308.1, read on the forward strand.
ATAGCCGAGCACGCTACCAATTCGACTACCGGGTTAAAGCAATTTATATTTGCCTGTAATATTACTTCACTTCTACGAATTCGACAACCTCAGTAGAATGCAATCTATGGAGGCCCGGCCAAACTTAACTCCATTTTTACTTGTTTCAATTTACCTTGTCTTTTAAATGGAGCATCATATATCAAGTCACCGCCGCTTGATTGGTACCTTGATGGTATTTAATCCCATTTAGATCCTGCAGGTGCGAATATAGAAATATATTTTATTTTCCTCGTCTACACAGTCAGAGCAATGTACGCACCGAATTTCAATATTTTAGATGTAGCCGTTTGGTTATTAACATTTTTATCCCCATTCGGTTAATTTTCGGTCTAAAAGTACAAATTTGAAAAAATCCTCCATGTTTCGCGTCTACACAGTCCATTTACCATTTTTATCCCTCTTTCCCTTAAAAGAACGAATTTCGAAAAAAAAACATCAGCGAATTCATGATTTTAGCTGTCGTATCATTGGTAACATTTTTATTCATTTTTGTGCAATTTCACCCGCTAAAACTTTTACTTACATTTTAGTGATTTCAAACTACAAATTTCAGGTTCACATAAAGCAGAAATTCTAAAAGCATTTACTTAAATGATCTAAATATTAGGGTATTTAGAAATATTTGTGGGAAATTTGAACGCCTTAGACAGACATAAATTACGAATTTACTTTGATAGATAAACAGGCACTTGTTTAATTGTAAAACCAACAAAAATACCTTCAACATCACAAAAAATATTTAGTTAGAAAATGCGGTCTTATGGTTGAAAACAAACTACTTGAGCTACTTCTTGTGAAAATGTGATTAATAATCACACAGAATTAAATATATTATTATTTTTAGATTCTAGTCTAAAAAATATTTTTTGGAATTAAATTATTTATATAACTCCACAAGGAAATACCTTTCAAACGCATTTTCACGCACCAAAAAAAATTTCCAGAAGTTATGAATTGTAGCCTCTAATACTCACGCCAAAGTTCATCCCCGAGTTGCGTGGAAATGGAGCATGAGCACCACCTGCTGCCCTTCACGCAGCTTTTTGTACTAACATAAACTTCAAAATTGTGCATAAAACGGGGGAATTTTTGATCCGTTCTGCAGAGAATCCCACATATATATATAAAAGTTCTAAAAACTAAACTAAATAACTTAGAGAGATAAAGGAAGATATGTATTGTAGTAAGGACCATAAAATATATTTTTTGGAACATTTTACCGTATGTCTTGTAAGATAATGAATGATTAAAATTTTATTCTACTGCCTTGTTTAGATTGTCCAAAGTGTTCTCTTTCTTTTGTTAGCAATAACGTTACTAGGACTAACAGAAAAATAATAGAAATTATTGCATAATTATATTCATTAAAAATGTCAAGTCTTTTTAAATTCAAACTCGATCAACTAATGAAATAATGCGTACACTTTTTTTATATTTATATTTTTTTCACATAGTCTAACATTAGAGTTGCTTGTTTGTTAAACTAGTTTGAGCTTTTTTCCATGGTTAATTTTCAATGAAAGAATTCGTAGAATTTCTTTGACTTTTCTCCTAGTCTACAATGGTCTTACAAATATCCTGCTTTCAATTCCGTGCAACGTGCATCCAAAATTCTGTTGTATTTTTGTACAAATATTATTATCGAAATTCAATAAAAGGATGCACATGTTTGTTGTGTAAGGGGGTAAATGTTTCTCCAATATTTCTTTTTGTGGTAAACACATTTTTTTGCATTCGATGTCATACGAGTGCAGTAGGGCGTACCTCAAAAAAAAAGTTCGCCGTACACCTTCGAATATGAAGTATTATTGAAAGGTAGTTTCAAAAAAAAAAATTTTATTTTTTTATGCCGAACGTAGGGGTCGCGCTTTTACATTTTTCTATATAACTTGTATTTATAAACGGATTTTAAAGTGTGATACATCGATGTTTTTGTCTCGACGAGGCCGATTTTTTTGTCTTTGAAGTCATTGAGCTCAAGCACCCCCTTCTGGTACTTACCCATCATTTCTCAGTTGCTACTACCCTAATGTACCACTCTAATAATCGAAAATTAAAGCTCGCATAAAATCATGAATCATGTTTGAGCTCAATGACTTCAAAGACAAAAAAATCGGACAAAAACATCGATGTATCACACTTTAAAATCCGTTTATAAATGCAGAAGTTATATAGAAAAATGTAAAAGCGCGACCCCTACGTTCGGCATAAAAAAATAAAAAAAATTTTTTTGAAACTACCTTTCAATAATACTTCATATTCGAAGGTGTACGGCGAACTTTTTTTTTTTTACTTGTAACCTGGTACGCTCTAGAGTGCAGTTGTGCGAATGAAAGTAGCAGTAATAATACTTCAAATCAGTTCATATAAGCAGCAATCTTTCAAAAATGCTTAAATACTCGAAATATTGGGGGATAATAGGTGCATTTTCAGCAACAACCATTTGGGTGGTTGTATTTCCATCCTATGTTAATCTCATAAGTACAAATTTTGGAAATCCATTATCTCTCACGAGATAGCCTAACTTCACGATTCTAGTCATTTGGTTGCTACCAGTTTTATTACTTGACCGCTGCACAGTTGTTCAGAATCAAAACCCATCGGCCAAAATTCAGTAACTTTTGTTCTAGTAGACCTTTTTGAGTTCTGTAAAAAAATTAGACAAAGACCCAATGATTATTTTGAGATATTAACATTATAAATCGGGAATTCGGATATATTTTAGAAATCGTCCCAAAGTTGACTACTTTTCGTATTTTTCGATTTTAAAGAAAATTAAAATTTTTATTTTTTTTTTTGTTTTTATGTTTTTTCAACACATTTGTACGTATTTGTTCGTAATGCGAAGAAAAATTTTAATTTTTTTGTATTACAGATTTTACCGTTTTTCAGATTTTGAAGATTGAAAAACGCAATTTCTTTTTTATACAATCCACGAGAGTATTATGTCTTTGTGCATTTGTTTGTAACACCCAAAAGGAATCGAGATAGACCCATTGTTAATTATACCGATCGACTATAATCACTTTTTGAATCGATTTAGCAATGTCCGTCTGTCTGTCCATCTATTCTTGTTATCACGATACAGGTCGCAATTGTAGACAGAACCAAATGAAACTTTGCACAACGAAGTTTTTCGAGATAAGGACGAACGCTATTTAATTTGAAGAAAATCGCTACAGATTTAGATATACATACGAATTTCATTCCCGATTTGACTCTTTTCACTCTAGATACCACATATTACAACAGATTTTATAAAAATTGGCAAAACATCTTATATTTCAGCTAGAAACATCTGTGGTAAAAATGTGTTAGATCGGTTCAGATTAATATATAGCCCCCATACAAATGTCGCTCCCGACATGACATTTTCCGGTCTAGAAACCACATATTGTACCCATTTTTTTTTAAATTTGGCACAACATTTTATAATCCAAGTAGAAACACCTATGCAGAAATTGGGTAAGATCGGTTCAGATTTAGATATAGCCCCCATACAAATCTCGCTCCCCATTTGACATCTTCCGCTCTAGAAACCACATATTGTACTAGATTTTCGTTAAATTAGGCACAACATCTTATAATCCAACTAGAAACACCTATGCAGAAATGTGGTAATATCGGTTCAGATTTAGATATAGCCCCCATACAAATGTCGCTCTCGATTTGACTTTATCCGCTCTATAAAGCACATATAGTACCCGATTTTCTTCAAATTTGGCTTAACACCTCATAATCTGTCTAGAAACACCTGTGGCGAAAGCGGGTTATATCGGTTCAGATTTATATATAGCCCATACAAATGACGCTCCCGATTTGACTTTTTCCGCTCTAGTAACCACATATTGTATTTAAAATTGGCACAACATCTTATAATCGAACTAAAAACACCTATGGTGAAAGTGGTTAAGATCGGTTCAGATATAAATTTGTTTATATATATACAAATGTTTAACCGATTTTGGTCAAACGTTACATATTATATTTCACCTAAAAGCATACATGGTGAAAGTGGGTCACATCGTTCCATGTTTCAATATACTCCCATACAGATGTCCTTTCCGATTTAACATTTTTTGTCAAACACATACATTTACAGGATAAAAAATCCTTCGCGATTTCACTTTTCTTACTTGTTATTTTGAGTTTAATGAAAATATAAAAATCATTAAAAAAGCTAATCAATTAGTACACGCCGCAAAGACATGTCTGCAAAAGTTGTACTGTTATACAACTCTCTTTTATATAAAATATATATCTGTACCGATTTAGCACGTACGGTGCATACTACAGTTAGAATATTTATTATGAATATTCTAATAGTTATATTTGCCATGCTTTTACGAGTAGACGTTGTCATTTAACAATTAAGCAACAATTACGCAAAAGTGTCACAGTCGCTCCAATGGAATCACCCATATGTATGTAACTCACTCTAGCTGCTATTTTATGCTTCCCAACTGCACGTGCATATTGTGTGTGTATGTTTGTGTAAAAATTTAAATTAAATTGTATTTCTTCATCGCATCACATCACATCACATTTAATGCCAACAAATTGTGTTTGTGCTGTTTTGGCACCAGTTTTTCGCAACCACCTCCGCCCCACCCAACAAGGCTTCTTGTTCATCATGCGGTTGGTGTCGTCGCTGGTAATGGTTTGCATAAATTCCATGCAGCCTTTCAGCCATGGCTGACGAGTTTGATCCCCTAAAAATACATTTACAATGTATGTAAAGGGTGCGACAAAATTTACGCAAATATTGATTTTATTAGAAAACAAAAAGTCTAAAAATGCTAACGATTCGATTTGATCTCAATATCTTTTTCCATCTATAATTTACAGAATACAAATGTATCTATAAATAAAAAAAATCACAATCTTATATTTCAGCTAGAAACATCTGTGGTAAAAATGTGTTAGATCGGTTCAGATTAATATATAGCTCCCATACAAATTTCGCTCCCGATTTGATTTTTTCCACTCTATAAACCACAAATTGTATCAGATTGTCTTCAGATTTGGCAAAACATCTTATGTTTCAACTAGAAACACCTGTGGTAAAAATGTGTTAGATCGGTTCAGATTTATATATAGCTCCCATACAAATTTCGCTCCCGATTTGATTTTTCCGGTCTAGAAACAGCAAATTGTATCAGATTGTCTTCTGATTTGGCAAAACATCTTATATTTAAACTAGGAACACCTATGGTGAAAATAGGTCTCATCGGTTCAGATTTACATATAGCTCCCATACAAAGTTCGCTCCCGTATTGACTTTTTCCGCCACAGACACCACGAATTTTCACCGAATTTCTTTAAAGTGAGCATAACACGTTATATTTGAACTGGAAGAAGTTATTGTGAAAGTTAGTCACTTTATTCCATGTTTGGATATAGCTCCGATACCAGATCATGATCGTAGTAGTCTGCAGCCAAGTAATAAATGTCACCATGTCATTTGTAAATAAATTTGCATTCTATTAAATATAGAAGCAAAATGGTCTTAAGCCAGGACAATATCCCAGTTCAAATCAAATATTGATTACAGACCAAAAAATACAAACGAAAAAACTAAAATAATAATAATATATTTTTTTATTTACGAATGTTTTTCAATGTGTCTGTTTGATAACAAAAACGTATAACATATAACAAAAACGTGCACCATAAAGTGATTCTTATTCGTAGGGGGTGAAATGGGACAAAAACGGATAAACATGGTACCTATCAAACCTAGAAACAAGAAATTTCGTATGTACATTCCTGTAATTGAGTAGATAAATAATGTGAAAGTATATTTTCCAAATTCGTACTTTTAAGGGGTAAAATGTGAAAAGTGGGATACAAATTTTACCAACCAAATGACCGCAGCTAGAGTCATGAAAATCGGAGTATACATTCCACTGACTGCATAGACACGAAAAATAAAAATGCTTTTCCAAATTCGTACTTTCAAGGGATACAATGGCAACAGAGGTATTACAATGGTACCAACTAAACGGCTGCAGCTAGTATGATGAAATTCGTTGCGTACATCCCTCTAATTAAGTAGACACGTAAAATAAAGAGATTTAAGAAAGTCGTAAAATGGGAAAATGGGATAAAAATGGTACCAACCAAATGACCGCAGATGGAATCATGGAATTCGGCGTATACATTCCTCCGATTGCATAGACAACCAAAATAAGAAGATTTTTCCCAATTCGTACTTTTCTACTTTTACTCAAAAATTTGTTGAATCATGAAGTTAGGGTATCTTTCATTGTGTACGTGAGAGATAATGGATTTTCAAAATTTGTACTTTTGGAATTAAAATAGAATGGAAATACAACCAACTGTCGCACCCACTATCTAGCAATATTTATGGTAATGTTATTGCAATTCTGCGAAAGCCTCTGTGGGATGCAATCCCTGGTGGAGGGTACATAAGGTTCGACCCGGCCGAAATTAACACTATTTTTACTTGTTTTACTCCCTTCGACCAAAAAATGAAAACTTTAACCCACTGTAAAAAGAAACTCAGACCAGCTGGACTACAAGTTTATTCTATAAAAATGATCTACTCAATATGCCCCTTCAAATTCATTTAAATGATTGTTTAAGATCGAGGCCTTAAACAATCCAGCCTAAACACTCATTTAAATTATTTTTTATTGATTTATTAAAGTCCGCAGTAAAAGGTTTATGCACGCTTTATTGGTTCGCATTACTTTGTTGACCCATACACGCTCATAAAAGTATCAGCATTTTCGCGCCAGAACGTTCCTACAAGTCGTATTCGGTCAATGACTTCTTGGCTTAAACCGTAAACTTAAATTACATGATTTGGTTGCCAAGTTCTTCACTGTCAATTTCACTATCAATAAATGACTCTGGAGTAATTGAATAGTTTCTCAGGCTACATGGTCATATTACGTTTAAAAAATAACCTTTAACCGTCGGCAATATTTTTGTAAAACTTACTTTATGAAATTTAATCTTGTGTGAATTTTGGTATACTCTATGTATGTACCAACCAATGTATGTATAAATACTTATGTGCATATGTACCACATTCGTACGAATGTGCGGATGTGTAAAGATACAAAAAAGGTTCGGTGAACAAATGATGTTCGAATTTTACAATGCCAAACGCGTTTATTTATTTTTTCAACTTTTTCTGATTTCTTTACTGCTGTTGTGGGGTAGTGAAGAAATATGACAACCCTGAAGTCAAATATACAACTTTTTTCTTGTACACAAACCTACCTAAATAAAAAATATCTACATTAGTGTAGTCCCAGATTTCACTATGGTGGAAATCATGTTCCATAAAATCAATAAAAACTACTCTAATAGTCGAAATAAAATAAATATTTAAATACACAAGTTAAGTTCGGCCGGGACGTATTTTATATACCCTCCACCACGGAGTGTATTCCACAGTATATTATCGGTATATTAGAGGCTGTCGACACTTAGAAAAAAATCCAAAAAAATGAGATATCCCAATTTTTCTCTTCACTTTGAGCAGATCTCTAAGTTAAGAACTTTTATCTTTGACATTTATAAATTTATATTTACAATGTCATTTCTCATTTCATGCACACCAAAATTGTCTTTAGTGTTAGTTTACAAGTGGTCTAAGTCATATATGTTCAATATATGTTCTCTGAAATTAGTAGTTCCCTTAGAGGTTAGTATACAAGGTTAGTTAGAATACATGTTCGATATAGTAATTGGATATTCTAAGAAAAAAATATTTTTCAATTGACTCAAACATAAACCATTTCATATTTCTGAACGGATAAAATGTGACTTACCACTATCAATCTAACTTGCACAAATAACTATTAATATAATTTCTGACCAATCTTCAAAAATGTGCCCTAAATATTATTAGGTAGAAACAATTTCCCTCAAGCTCGATTTTCCTCATTTGCAATTTCTTGATTCCATCCTTCACGATTGTAGCCCAATTTAATTCCATTTAGATCTTGGTGCTACGAATATCGGAAGATCTCTTTATTATTCAATATTATAGCTGCAGCCGTTTGGTTGGTACCATTTTTATCCCCATTCGCCCCATATTTCGCATAAAAGTTAAAATTTGGAAAAAATCCTTTTGTTTCGCATCTTCACAGTCAGATGAATGTTTACATTGAATTTCATTATTACAACTTCGGCGATTTGGTTGGTATCATTTTTATCTCTCCAATTTTTCCAATTGTATTCTTTTAAAATTACGAATTTTGAAAAATCTATGCAATTAAAGGAATATAAAGGGTGATTTTTTAGCTATTATCTTTTTGGCAACACTGGTTTAAACAGCTGACACACGTTTCGTGTTTTGTTTCACTGTCAAACATCTTCAGTTTGGTCTATAATTTAACCATGAATCGTCTTACAAACGAACAACACTTACAAATTATTGAATTTTATTATCAAAATGCGTGCTCTGTTAAGAAAGTTCATTGCGCGCATCCATTTTATGGTCAGTTTAATCGACCCACTGAAGCGGCTTTTCGGGCTATTGTGACCAAATTTCGCACCAAATTTACATTGTTGGACATTAAACAACCAACACGCTTACGTAGAGTGCAAACTGAAGAAAATATCGCAGCTGTATCGGCCAGTGTTAATGATGACCATCAATTATCTATTCGTCGCCGTTCGCAGCAATTGCACCTCTGTTACTCAAAAACGTGGAAATGCCAAAATTGGGCTAAGCGAATGGACCATTTGAGGCGCAGTCAAGGTAAACATTTGCATGAAATAATCTTCAAACATTAAATTATATGGACCGTACTATCGATTCAATTAAAGATTTGTCGTATGATTGGTAGCATTTTTATCCCTTTTTATCCCATTTTGGCAGCTAAAACTTTTAATTTACTTTTTGGTGCTTGTACGCTACAAGAGGAATGAACGTAACAAATTTCAAGTGTAGAAATTTAATCAAATTGCTTAAATATTAGGGGCCGATGTCACCCACTTTCAATCCCAACCGATCTGCAACTGCCTAAGACACATTTAGCGAAAAATTTTAACCTCCTATCTTATGACTAGAATGTCTTAGAATTTTACCAGATCTCCTTAACTATACATTCAATTCTTCAAGTAATCTTTCTTGTAATCACGATACAGGTCGCAATTGTAGACAGAACCAAATGAAACTTTGCACAACGAAGTTTTTCGGAATAAGAACGAACGCTATTTAATTTGAAGAAAATCGGTTCAGATTTAGATATAGCCCCCATACGAATTTCACTCCCGATTTGACTCTTTTCACTCTAGATACCACATATTTTAACAGATTTTCTTCAAAATTGGCAAAACATCTTATAGTTCAACTAGAAACACCTGTGGTAAAAATGTGTTAGATCGGTTCAGATTTATATATAGCTCCCATACAAATTTCGCTTCCGATTTGATTTTTTCCGCTCCAGAAACCACAAATTGTCTTCAGATTTGGCAAAACATCTTATTTTTCAACTAGAAACACCTGTGGTAAAAATGTGTTAGATCGGTTCAGATTTATATATAGCTCCCATACAAATTTCGCTCCCGATTTAATTTTTTCCGCTCCAGAAACCACATATTTTAACAGATCTTTTTCAAATCTTTCAAAATATCTTATATTTTAACTAGAAACACCTGTGGTAAAAATGGGTCAGATCAGTTCAGATTTTTATATAGCTCCCATACAAATTTCTCTCCCGATTTGACTTTTTCCGCTCCAGAAACCACATATTGTATCAGATTGTCTTCAGATTTGGCAAAACATCTTATAGTTCAACTAGAACCACCTGTGGTAAAATGGGTCAGATCGGTTCAGATTTATATATAGCTGCCACACAAATTTCCGCTCTAGAAACCACATATTTCACTCGATTTGCTTCAAATTTGGCACAGTACCCTATAATTGAAGTGGAAACAGCTATGGTGAAAATCGGTCAGATCAGTTCAGATTTAGATATAGCCCACATACCAATGTCGCTCCATATTTGACTTTTTCCGCTCTAGAAACCACATATTTCACTCGATTTCCTTCAAATTTGGCACAGTACCCTTTAATTGAAGTGGAAACAGCTATGGTGAAAATCAGTCAGATCGGTTCAGATTTAGATATAGCCCCCATACAAATGTCGGTCCCGATTTGACATTTTCCGCTCTAGAAACCACATATTGTACCCAGTTTTCTTTAAATTTGGCACAACATCTTATAATCCAACTAGAAACACTTATGCAAAAATTGGATAAGATCGGTTCATATTTAGATATAGCCCCCATACAAATGTCGCTCCCGATTTGACATTTTCCGCTGTAGAAACGACCTATTGTACCCGATTTTCTTTAAATTTGACACAACATCTTACAATCCAACTAGAAACACATACGCAGAAATTCGGCAAGATTGGTTCAGATTTAGATATAGCCCCCATACAAATGTTGCTCCCGATATCATACTCGATTTTCTTTAAATTTGGCACAACACCTTATAATCCAAGTAGAAACACATATACAGAAATTAGGTAAGATCGGTTCAGATTTAGATATAGCCCCCATACAAATCTCGCTCCCGATTTGACATTTTCCGCTCTAGAAACCACATATTGTACCAGATTTTTTTTAAATTTGGCACAACATCTTATAATCCAACTAGAAACACCTATGCAAAAATTGGGTAAGATCGGTTCAGATTTAGATATAGCCCCAAACAAATGTGGCACCCGATTTGACTTTTGCCGCTTTAGAAACCACATATTGTACTCGATTTTCTTTAAATTTGGCACAACAGCTTACAATCCAACTAAAAAGCCTATGGCGAAAGTGGCTAAAATCGGTTCAGATTTAGATATAGGCCAAATACAAATGTTGCTCCCAAATCTTTAACCGATTTTGGCCAAACTATACATATTATATTTCACCTATTTCGTTCCAGATTTCAATACACCCCCATACTTCCTTCCCGTTTTCACTTTTTCACCGAATTAAAATGTATTTGGATTGAAAGTGGAGTGTATCATAGAGTCGGCCCGCCCGACTTTAGCCTTTCCTTACTTGTTTTCATATAGAACCGTTCACGTAATTTGGATTTTGAGGCCACCCTTACGTACAGCATACAAACATACATATTTATGTATGAGTAAAATCTTTGCCTGTGTGAACGGAATTTTAAAATTTATTTATATGATGAAATATTTTCCGTTACAACCAACCACTTGAGATGAAAACAGTAGCGCATTGGAATTTTTAATATACGACGAAGTGTGCGGGGGATTACGACATGGCACAGGCTCAGGGTTAATCCATGTTTTTGGCAATATGTTCGAAGGGGACCAGAAATTTCATAAAATACGCAATACATTGCGATGGTATGTAAAATCGATATGAGATTTTGAAATTCTAGTGGTGTGTGCAATAGTTATTACGGTGTATGCCTTGGATGTAGTACATACATAGTTTATGGTTATTAATATGTTAACATATCTCAGAATACAAAATATCACCTTAGTGTTATATACCAATATGCAACTACGTTTTGGATGTTAGTCATAGAACTGAAATAGGTAAAATGCTGAATATAATAAATACACAAAAAAATATTTTATTTGGGTGCAGTTTCAGTTTTAATTCGTGCAAATATATGTATAGTAAACCGGGTCGGTTTTGGATGGGAGAAAAAAGTTTCGGTTTTACACACTTAAAATAATAGCTTGGTTCGTTTTTCTTAAAAATGAATATCCCATTGACCAAACATGCACAATATTTTTCTAATAGGTGAAAAACAATTTGAGTTATATGAAGAAATTTAAAAAAACCTTTTTTGTCCGATTTTAATTTCTACCGATAGTTAGAAATCCATGGATAATATACAATTTTCTTTATTATTCTTCTTTTTATTTGCTCAAAATGAGAAACACGGTTTGAAAGAAAAACATGATTTTTAGAGGTTATGTAAAATCGTATTAGCTGCGCGAAGGTAAATATATATCCAAAATATTTTGGGGGTATTCATAAAAAACGAGTTTTCAAGCAATAGATGCTACTAACCAAGTAAGTAAGCTTCAGTCGGCTAAACCGACTTATATATACCCTCACTCTCAGGAAACATATATGCTGAAGTTATGAAAAAAATAAATTTTACGTAGGTTAATTAGTGTGGAAGGTGCTAGGAGGTTCGTGCCACATGATCCAAACTTCCACATTTATAAAACAATTGCAAAAACATGATCAAATATCAAGTCATAGTGGATTCCATGCACCAGTATATAAGTTACGAAGGATTTAATATTACCTAGGATAGAGACAAATGTGTGGGAGGTACAAGAAAGGGCGTGGCTAAAGCGTAAATATTTTTTAGGTTTAAAGTGATTATAAAAACATTCTCAAATATCAAATTGCAAATGATTTTGAATACCCGTTTTATTATAACCAAAGTTTATGCTACTTTATGTGGGAGGTACCAGAAGGGGTTTGTTAATTTCGCCCATATTCCATGCGAATGTAACCACTAAAAAAGCATTGCAAAGTATCAAATTTCGCAGTATTCCGATCATCAGTGTAGAAGATATAACAGCTTTAATTTTACGTAGTTTTGGGTGATTTGTGTGGGTGGTACTAGAAGGGGTGTGTCAAAACCCGTGATGTTTAGTACACTTAAAGTGATTATAAAAACATTATCAAAGACCAAAATATAGCTAATTGCGATTATTGTATGTGGAAGTTGTATGGGTTTTAATTTAACTTTGGAATATGGGCTATTTGTGTGGGAGGTACCAGAAGGGGCGTGGCAATTTCGCCCATCTTCGAACTTAAACTAACTTTGGAAAAAATATTACGATGCGCAAAGTTTGAATCGATTCCTTAACTCCTTTCGAGAGTTATCCTGTACAAGAGCCAGCCAGACAGACGGACGGACGGACATGGCTCAAATACCTTAAAAAGTCGTGAAACGGATTTGGTCCAAACATACTTGGGGTCTTAAGTCACTCCTTCAATGCGTTACACTTTAAGTTACTCCTACTCCGTAGAGTGAGGGTATAACAATAAAATCAAAACTTTTCAGAAGTCTTTTAAATTTTGGAATTAATTTTTATTTTTAAGTTTCTCTAAACTTTATTTTTTTTGTTTACAATTATTAAACTTAAGAAAAACAAGTAAAAACTTTCCGAACTTTATATACCCTCCACCATGGATTGCATTCCACAGAGGCTGTCGATTTTAGTAGATTTGCTGCATCATTACAGGAAATGTCATTATACACTCCACGAGAGTATTATGTCTTTGTGCATTTGTTTGTAACACCCAAAAGGAAACGAGATAGACCCATTGCTAATTATACCGATCGTCTTAGAATCACTTTCTGAGTCGATTTAGCAATGTCCGTCTGTCTGTCCGTCCGTCCATCTATTCTTGTAATCACGATACAGGTCGCAATTGTAGACAGAACCAAATGAAACTTTGCACAACGATGTTTTTCGGTATAAGGACGAACGCTATTTAATTTGAAGAAAATCGGTTCAGATTTAGATATAGCCCCCATACGAATTTCACTCCCGATTTGACTCTTTTCACTCTAGATACCACATATTACAACAGATTTTCTTTAAAATTGGCGAAACATCTTATATTGTAACTAGAAACACCTGTGGTAAAAATGTGTTAGATCGGTTCAGATTTATATATAGCTCCCATACAAATTTCTCTCCCGATTTGACTTTTTCCGCTCTAGAGACCACATAATGTATCAGATTGTCTTCAGATTTGGTAAAACATCTTATATTTCCACTAGAAACACCCATGGTGAATATCAGTCAGACCGGTTCAGATTTATATATAGCTCCCATACAAATTTCGCTCCCGATTTGACTTTTTCCGCTCTAGAAACCACATATTGTATCAGATTGTCTTCAGATTTGGTAAAACATCTTATATTCCCACTAGAAACTCCCATGGTGAATATCGGACAGATCGGTTCAGATTTATATATAGATCCCATACAAATTTCGCTCCCGATTTGACTTTTTCCGCTCTAGAAACCACATAATGTATCAGATTGTCTTCAGATTTGGTAAAACATCTTATATTTCCACTAGAAACACCCATGGTGAATATCGGTCAGATCGGTTCAGATTTATATATAGCTCCCATACAAATTTCGCTCCCGATTTGACTTTTTCCGCTCTAGAAACCACATATTGTATCAGATTGTCTTCAGATTTGGCAAAACATCTTATATTTAAACTAAGAACATCTATGGTGAAAATCGGTTCAGATTTAGATATAGCTCCCATAAAAAGTCGTTCCCGATTTGACATTTTCCTCTGTAGAAACCACATATTGTACTCGATTTTCTTTAAATTTGGCACAACATCTTATAATCTTACTAGAAACACCTATGGAGAAATTGGGTAAGATCGGTTCAGATTTAGATATAGCCCCCATATAAATGTCGCTCCCGATTTGACTTTTGCCGCTTTAAAAGCCACATATTGTGCTCGATTGTCTTTAAATTTCGCACAACATCTTATAATCTAACTAAACAAAACTATGGTGAAAGTGGGTAAGATCGGTTCAGACTTAAATATAGCCCAAATTCAAATGTTGCTCCCATAAGTTTAACCGATTTTGGCCAAACTATACATTTTATATTTCATCTATTTCGTTCCAGGTTTCAATATATCCTCATACAAATGTCCTTTCCGATATACAATTACATTTACAGGATACAAAAAACCTTCCCGTTTTCACTTTTCGCCGAATTGAATTGTATTCGGATTGAAAGTGGAGTGTATCACAGAGTCGGCCCCGCCCGACTTTAGCCTTTCCTTACTGGTTTTTTTAATATAGCCAAACCAAAACAAATAAAAATATTAAAAAAATAATAATAACAAGTAAGGAAAGGCAAAAGTCGGGCGGGACCGACTATATAATACCCTACACCACGTCCTGCGTATATATCACGCTTTTATTGCTAAACCCAGGTGTTTCTTGGGAGCAATTTTATGTAGTTCATATAAATTATACAGTATACTATAAATTCATCTTTAGTCATATTTAAGGAATATGGTAATTGATCCATTTATCCGAAACACAAATACAAATTATACAGTAGTAATAGGATGAATCGTAATAGGATGAAGGGGGCCTATAACAACATTTTGGGCCTCGTCCAAAACATAGGCCTATATATTTCTCATTCACGGTAGGCATTCCTAGTTGAAAACTATCATGAACTGCAAAATTTGATGAAGATCCGATGTAAGATGTAGTTTCTAGAGCTGTAATAGATCAGAATGAGACCCCATTTGGGTTATACCAAAGTATGGACATATGGGCATCTCCCAAACAAGTAAGGAAAGGCTAAAGACGGACGGACTATCTATCTCATTACAATTCAATTCGGTAAAAAAGTGAAATCGGGAACGATTTTTGCATCCTGTAAATGTATGTGTTTGATAAAAAATGTTAAATCGGAAAGAACATTTGTATGGGGGTATATTGAAACCTGGAACGATATGACCCGCTTTCACCATGTATGTTTATTTGTGAAATATATATATGTACAGTTTGGCCAAAATATAATGGATTATAAGATGTTGTGCCAATTTTAAAGAAAAACGGGTAAAATATGTGGTTTCTAAAGCGGAAAAAGTCAAATCGGGAGCGACATTTGTATAAATATATCTAAATCTGATTCGATCTTACCCACTTTCGCCATAGGTGTTTCTAGTTCGATTATAAAATGATGTGCCAAATTTAAAGAAAAGCGGGGACAATATGTGGTTTCTAAAGCGGAAAAAAGTGAAATCGGGAGCGACATTTGTATGGGGCTATATCTAAATCTGAACCGATCTAACCCGCTTTCGCCACAGGTATTTCTAGTTTGATTATAAGGCGTTAGGCCAATTTTGAAGAAAATCGGGTAAAATATGTGGTTTCTAGAGCGGAAAAAGTCAAATCGGGAGCGACATTTGTATGGGGGCTATATCTAAATCTGAACCGATTTCCTCCAAATTCAATACCGATGGTCATTGGGCCAAAAAAATAACTTCTGTCAAATTTCACGATAATCGGACAACAATTGCGACCTGTAGAGTGCGATCAAGCTTAGATGGACAGCAGACGGCGGACAGACAGACATCGTTAAATCGAATCAGCTGGTGATTCTAAGCCGGTCGGTATACTTAAAGGTGGGTCTAGCTCGATTATTTCTTGGTGTTACAAACATTTGGCGCGAAAGTAACTTATAATACCCTAGTCCATGAAGTGGTGTTTTAAAAATGGTATCTTCATGTACTACCTAGACCGAGCTAATTTCAAACCTGACCTCCACTTCTAAGCCAGAGTAGATGAAACGTATCAGGAGACGGGTTATTGGCCAAATGGAAGTCATGAGCGACGAATAAAGCTGTAGCATATATATGTGGATGCAATTTTAAACAGCAAACGTTAAAAATTTTAACAAAAGGCCTTCCGTTTACTGCGGATTTTAGGGGCTAACTATGATTAACATTCCAGCAATATGGTAAAAAACATTTCGTTTATAATCCGAAAAGGCGCTCTCACACAATGAATTCCACCCATAAATCTTAGAGGATTTGCATAAGACGAAATACATATCAGCCAGCTACGTCACGTCTACATCCAAAGGTTTTCACATGTTACGGAAGGTGTTATACTTTTGGTCATACAATTGTTTTTTAACAACGATAAGAGGTGAAAAATTTAGCTTAAGGCCAACAAAAAAGTTGTGGGAAAATAATGTTACCCTTCATATGTTTACTTTTAAGAAGCTTAAAGAGATTTATACAACTAAGTGAAAACGAAGAGAATGTATTTGGAAAAAAACACGCTTGCTACATAATAACGTTCTAACGCGTGGGGAATTGAAGATGATGTTTGAAATAAATCATAAATTACAACCAAATTGTATTATTTATAAGGAAACACCAGGAGTAAAGCGTAAAATTTCATGTTTCACATAAGGGAATATACAAGCTTGCGATTGACTTCAATCCAAACAGGGTATTCCAATAAGAACGAGTAGTTGTTCAAATTTAATAAAGAGATATCAATGACTTTTAACTGAAAGGCCTATCATAACACTATATGGATTCGCTGAGCGCTGACGCATCTGAGGCGTCTAATTGTTGATTAATTGATTAATATCGTAAAAAGTGCAACAGAAGCAACATAAATACCATGATGGAAAAAAGTCTCGAGTGACATGTCACGTTCGACAGGGATTAAAATTAAATAACAAATAAGTATTAATCATTTTTGGAAAATCAAACCATTTTTCAAGAGACATCAATGCACAACATTCTAAAATTAGTCACATTGAAATATTGCCACATGTTTCGCTGAAATCGGCCTCTAAATTGTAGGCCGCAAAGACCACTTCTGTTTTTGTCACGTGCGAATGCCTTGGCTTTTTTAAATTATCTTGAAAAGGAAATATTACCCAAAATCAACATTAGTACCAATTATACAGTTAATTAAGAGCTATAAGTTAAGTATAAGACCAAAATCAAAAACCGTTTTATTTTGACTTTTTTGACACTTTAAATGTGTACGACGGTCACGTTCGACATCATGGGTTTGCCCATATGTATGTATGTATGATTAAATAGAACCCTGTTCAGTTTTGCAAAAATCGAAAATATATAGATTATTTTGCAAAATTGAGCTGAATATATACTAAAACCGAAAATATAAAAATGTTCGATATCTACATTATTTATCTAAATTGAAATTTGAAAAATAAATATTGTTAAAATTTTTATAATTTAAACTTGAATGAAAATTCGAAATATCAGGTAAAAATGTTCGATAATAAACAAGTAAGGAAAGGCTAAAGTCGGGCGGGGCCGACTATATAATACCCTACACCACACCCTGCGTATATACCACGCTTTGATTACTAAACCCAGGTATTTCATGGGGGTAATTTTATGTAGTTCAATAAATTATACTATAAATTCATCTTTAGTCAAATTTAATGAATATGGTAAATAATAAAGTAATTGATCCAATTTTCCAGCAGATATTCCGAGTAAAGTATTTACATGATCTGTAAAAAGTGATCAAGATCCAAAGACAAATACAGATTATACAGCAGTAATAGGATGAATCGGACGGACATTTGAATTGGGCCTACAACAACACTTGAGGCCTGTTCCAAAACATGCGCCTGTATATTTCTCATCCAAGGAATGTATTCCTAGTTGAAACATATAATGTACTGCAAAATTTGATGAAGGTCCGATGTAAGTTATAGTTTCTAGAGCTGTAATAGAGCAAAATGGGGCCCCATTTGGGTTATACCAAAGAATGTACATATGGACATACCCAACAAGTATGGAAAGGCTAAAGACGGACGGAGCCGACTATATGATACACCCACTTTCTATCTCATTACAATTCAATTCGGTAAAAACAGAAATCGGGAATGATTTTTGAATTATATAAATGTATGTGTTTGACAGAAAATGTTAAATCGGAAAGGACATTTGTATGGGGGTATATTGAAACCTGTAATGATGTGACCCGCTTTCACCATGTATGTTTATTGGTGAAATATAACATGTAAAGTTTGGCCAAAATCGGTTAAACATTCGGAAGCAACATTTGTATTGGGGCTATATCTAAATCTGAACCGATCTTACCCACTTTCACCATAGCTGTTTTTAGTTGGATTATAAGATGTTGTGCCAAATTTAAATAAAATCGGGTACAATTTGTTGTTTTTTAGAGCGGAAAGCGGCAAATCGTGAGCGACATTTTTATGGGGACTATATCTAAATCTGAACCGATCTTACCCATTTTCGGCATAAGTGTTTCTAGTTCGATTATAAAATGTTGTGCCAATTTTAAAGAAAATCGGGTACAATATGTGGTTTCTAGAGCGGAAAAAGTCAAATCGGGAGCGACATTTGTATGGGGGCTATATCTAAATATGAACCGATTTGCTCCAAATTCAATACTGATCGTCCTTGGCCAAAAAAGTAACTTCTGCCAAATTTCATGATAATCGGACAGCAATTGCGACCTGTGTCACCCAGTTTTGCACAATGTCATGCACTTTTTTATGGGCCCCCAGTGATCATATTCTCTGGGTCATATCTTGTAAACAATTTGGTGTTTTGATTTACTATCTGAGACAAAGTTGTAGCACTTATCATAAAGAAAAATTGTGAACGTACAAAATAAATAAGTCTTCATCTTCAAGGTTAAAATCTCAAATATTGTCGGATAAATCTGATAGGCTGTAATGTGTGTAGGCAGCGTATATTAATCATACGCACTGTAGTCGGACTGACCATTAACAGAATCAGTTATTTGTTCCTACATAAACAGTGTTAACAATCATTCCTAGAAAGTTCATATGTTCTAGAATGTTGTTTATTGAGATCTTAGCTACATTTTTGAAGTTGATTGTTTCCTTGAATTTTGAACAATTTGCTTAAAAAATCGATTAATTTTTTTTTGCGATTTTGACCTTGAAGATGAAGTTTTTTTTTGATTTTATATGGTTTATTTTTTGTTCTTTATGACAAGTACTACAACATTGTCTCAGAGAGTAAATCAAAATTCCGAACGGATTGCAAGATATGGACCTGAGAAAATGATCACTTTCTTACATCCAGGCCCCAAACCTTTGGGGCCATAAAAAAGTGCATGATTTTGGGCAAAACTGGGAGATACCGGTCTTTTTTGTCTTTTATCACGTAGTGGTGTTCGTATATGGTTAAATTTTTTCATGTTGAACTGTGTAATATATATATATATAGATATATATATATATATATCGAAATATAAATGACAATCCGCGGCATGGTATAATTTCCATGAATACTTGTCACTGCACTATTATCGACAAAATTGTTTCAATTTCAATTCATTAAATCAATAATGCAATATCTAGAGGATATCAAGAAGCTTTATCCGGTACTTCTAAATGGAAAACGTTAAACGGCTTTGGTGCTATTTACATTAGAAGAACCAACTGGAAATCTTGAGAATATGTTGCCAGTAATATCGAGGAGAGGACTAGTACGCACTTTGGACGATGCGATGAGTTTGAGCATAACATCTGAAATATTTTACTTGAAAAGAAAAAATTTACTGAAAAACATATGGACACTTCCCTGGTCAAATATGAGACTGTCGTACGTTTTAAAGGGGTGACAAACAAGGTAAAACGTAAAACTATTTGTACTTCTGTATATATTTGTTTACAACGTAAGAAACTCTATAATTACTAACAAGTAAGGAAAGACTAAAGTCGGGTGGAGCCGACTATATGATACACTCCAATTTATACTCTTTGAATTGAATTCGGAAAAAATATTGATATCGGGAACGTTTTTTCTATGGGTAATATATGTTGTCTCTAGTGCGGAAAAGTCAAATCGAAAGCGAAATTTGTATGGGAGCTACATATATATAAATCTGAAACGATCGGATTAAATTTCACTAGAGATAAAGTCAATATATATATATATGAACTCATCTGACCCATTTTCAGCAAAGCTGTTTTTAGTTGAAATATAAGTTGTTTTGCCAACTTTGAAGAAAATCTGTCAAAGTTTGTTGATTCTAGAACGGAAAGAGTCAAATCGGAGGAGACATTTGTATGGGAGCTATATATAAATCTGAACAGATCTATCCTTTTTTACCAGAGCTTTAGTTGAAATATAAGCTGTTTTGCCAAAATTGAAGAAATTCTGTCAAAGTTTGTGGATTCTAGAACGGAAAGAGTCAAATCGGAGGAGACATTTGTATGGGAGCTATATATAAATCTGAACAGATCTATCCTTTTTTACCAGAGCTTTAGTTGAAATATAAGCTGTTTTGCCAAAATTGAAGAAATTCTGTCAAAGTTTGTGGTTTCTAGAGCGGAAAGACTAAAATCGGAGGAGACATTTGTATGGAAGCTATATATAAATCTGAACCGATCTATCCTATTTTTGCCAGAGCTGTTTTTAGTTGAAATATAAGATGTTTTGCCAAATTGGAGGAAAATATGTTGAAATATGAGGTTTCTAGAGCGGAAAAAGTAAAATCGGAAGCAAAATTTGTATGGGAGCTATATCTAAATTTGAACCGACTTGCTTCAAATTAAATAGCGTTCGTCCTTATCCCATAAAACTTCATTGTGCAAAGTTTCATTTAGTTCTAACAACATTTGCGACCTGGACTTTGATAAATCGACTCAAAAAGTGATTCTAAGTCGATCGGTATAATAAACGATGGGTCTATCTATTTTCCTTTTGGGTGTTACAAACAAATGCAAATGGTGTAGGGTATAATTATAGCGGATTCCGAATTTCCATGTGGAAGTTGCAGCGGTTTTAATTTAACATAGGAATATGGGTCATTTGTGTGGGACCAGAAGGGGAGTGACAATTTCGCCCATCTTCGAATTTAAACTAAGTTTGGGAAAAATACTACTTTCTAAATTAACTTGAAATATATTTAGGTATATCGTCGATGGCTATTACACTACAAAAACATAATGGTAACCTGGCCTTATAAGCGGCTTTAAAATAATTAAAATGGTATATTTATTTTTAATATTGTTATTTATCAAAACAAAAAATATTTGTTTTGTATGTAACATTTTATTGCACTTCTACGTAAAATCGACAGCCTTGTAATTTGCAATATAATAATGACAATACTGTGAAACGCAATCCATGGTAGAGGGTATATCAAATTCAGCCCGGCCGATTTAATTACTTTGATTAATACGTTTTGCCGTGTATGGGTATTTGTATCTGTCCAAATCAGCCAATATTGCTGATGCGGACTTTTCGATCTTCAAATTGTATCATTACCCGAAGTTGTTACTTGCCATGGTGATTTGGTATTATTGCCTGAAAAATAATTGGAACTCATCAATTGACGAAAACCTACCCATCCCTACTGGAAACGCCGTAGCTTGGAATAAACGTATTAAAATCGACATAAACTCGACAATTAATGACTATGTGCATAAAACTTCAATTTTCACGGTTACTTCAATACCACACCCTCCGAAAATCCTTCAGCATTTATTATGGGGGGAAATCTTTTTACACATACTACGGCACACCTGTGTGTAGGGAATTTATTCCCAAATGCTACCGTTCTAATCTTTTATTTGTGTTATCACTTAGTAACTTTCTTTTTGTTTTTGTTATGCGGATGTGTGAGTTCAATTTTTCCGCAACAAGTTTTTCTCTTTTTTTCTCAACTCAACTCAGATGGCAAAATGAAGAGGAAAAAAGTTTTCTATTACAACATTACACCTTTTTGCCTGCACAGACACCCTTAAACGGGCCTCTAAGCTACAAATTCTTCTTCGTCCCCATCATAGCGCACCAATGGAACACACAACCTCTCCGCCCATCTAATGCAATTGTTTCTTGCGGTTGAAGCCCCTTACAATGGGGAGTGTTGCATATTAAATTTCTTATAGGGTTTGCAACAAGATTTTTACCGAGACTTTATGGGTGCACACCACCTCTGTGACCACTTGAGAACATACTAGTTATATAATGTTAAGGGATATTATCATATTATCATTTTTTTGGAAGTTGTTGACAAGAACTTTCTCACATGCGGAAAATATGCAAATTTGGATTTTGGGATGCTTCCAGTTTTTGCCGGATATATACTCAGAGTTTCAGATAGTGTTACAAACGGAATGAAGAACATAGATTACATACATCCTATGGTGGAGGTTATACAGATATTGTGGTATCTAATCTAATCTCTAAGAAAACATACCTAGTCTCCTCTAGCTTTAATGTGTTTTCACATGTTCATACACCTACTTATTATATTGAAACCTGTTGGTCTTTAGCCTTAATTAGGAGAGAATTCCAAGCGCTTTGGTATAATGAGCTGCTTCTACAATTTCTCACATCAAGTTTTGAGAGATCATATTCAACTTGATCCTTCCATCGGAGTTTCGGTCGTTCTCTTCAGCGCCTTCCTTCGGATACATATTTCAAAAGTTTTTCTTGCATTTATACGCACCACATAACCTAACCTACGCACCCTTGTACTTTAATGCGTCTGACTATTTCGATGCCGTTAAAAAGCTCATACAGTTCCTGGTTCATTCTCCTCCTACGCAGTTGGTCTCATCTGCTAGCGCAAGTACCCATGCTTCTGAATTGTATAGCAACACGGGTAGTATTAGCATATTGTAGAGAGTGATTTTTGTTTGTCGAGAAATGGTCTTAACTTATTCTATTCATCTTCCATTCGACATTCTTCGTCTTGTCTTATTTATAACTGTACCGAGATAGATGAATTCAAGTGTTCATTAGTTTTTCTTCAGTTTTTTTTTTTTCAGGATTTGGCGTAGTGTAAATATCCAGATCTAAAGCCACATTGTCTTCAGTTTTTAGTTGTTCACATAAAATACTAGATACGATTTTATATGCTATGGGAGGAGTCTTATACCACTATAGGTTTTGCCTCCGCTTTTGTGATACTAACAAGTTGATACATGCACCTTATCAATTCTTCGCTTCCATCTTTAAATGACTATTTTTACCTATTTTACATCAGTCGTCTATAATTGGGTATCTTCATCACTGCCGCTATAAGATACCAACAGTTTTGAAATTTGATCTTTCCATATCCTCAGCGAGCATGCGCTGAAGTTTTCCATTTTCGTCTTTCTTTACTCTTTGGAAAAAATTTCGGACTTCATTTCGACTCTCCAGCATCTCAATATCCGCACACTCGCGGCTTTCCATTTCTTTTCTTTCCCGTTGGAAATACGTTTCTCCTCTCTGCTTATCTCACAATACAACTCCCGCAGAAAACGCTTAGCTACCGACTACATTGTTGATATCTATGCAGTGCTTTTTTCGGCAGTGTTGCGCTACTCGTGGTCGCAACATGGGTATTTTGGGAGCAGGATTCAGAAACACTAGTGCTCTTTAATAATATTCGCGATACCACTTTATCGGTTGCGACAGTAGTCATCCGAGTTTATGTTTGCTCCTCGAATCGATCGTCCAACACTGTCCCCTACAACGTGATCAGATCACGTCAGATTGTGAATTTATCAATGTGGAAATCGGGAGCTACTGATAACCACATTTCTTGCCGCTGCGAAGTCTATAAAAAGTCAGTTTTACGGTAAGCGAGTTTGCTTACTACTCGCTTAAGATTTCATTGAAATAACTTTTTACCTGGTAATGAGAAATTTTCAATTTTTCTTAGACTTAAACCAATTAAGTGAGTTACAAGTAAACCACGACTAATATTATATGTGTACCTTTCTAGTAATTCCCACAATTGGATCGAAGCACCTTCGTTGTACAGAGTGTGTTCATTCCAAGTGCAGCTCAACAATAAACGGGGACCGTTTTTATACCCTCCACCTCTAGGATGGGGGTATACTAACTTTGTCATTCCGTTTGTAACACCTTGAAATATCGACCTGAGACCCTATAAAGTATATATATTCTTGATAAAATAAAATAAAGACGATTTCTAAGACGATCTAGCCATGTCCGTCCGTCCGTCTGTCCGTCTGTTGAAAGCACGCTAGCATCTAAACGAAAGGAGCTAGAACGTTCAAATTTTCCATAAATGCGTCTTATAGTCGTAGATCGGTTGGGATTGAAACGGGGCGAAATCGGCCCAAAGGGAAAAAATTTCCCTCACAAGGACTAAAAATACCCATAATAATCCCTAATATTTTAGATTATTTAAGCATATTTGTTCAATATGTCTGCTTGTACTTACTTGATATTGGGTATGCACATTCCCCCGATAACAAAAACGTGCACCATAAAGTGATTCTTATTTGTAGAGGGTGAAATGGGGCAAAAAAGGGATACAAATGGTACATATTAAACTACAACAGCTAGAAACACGAAATTCGGTGTGTACATTCCTCTAATAGAGTAGATACAAAATATAAAATTATTTTTTCCAAATTAGTACCTTTAAGGGGTAAAATGGGTATAGAGGGATAAAAATGGTACCAACCAAACGGCTGCCCCTAGAATACTCAAATTCGGTGTATACATTCCTCTGATTGCATAGACACGTAAAATACACTGATTTTTCAAAATTCGTACTTTTTGGGGTTAAAATGAGAAATAGTATCAATCAAATGACCGCAGCTAGATTCATAAAATTTGAAGTACACATTTCTCTGACTGTGTAGACACGGAAAATAAAAAGTTTTTTTTTCCAAATTCGTACTTTTTCTTTTACGGCAAAAATTGGTTGAATCATGAAGTTAGGTTATTTTGCACTATGTACGTCTGATAATGGATTTTCAAAATTTGTACTTTTGGAATTAAAATAGAATGCAAATGCAACTAACTGTAGCACCCACTATTTACCAATATTTATTGTATTTAAGCCTTTTGAAAATATAAATAGAAGAATAATTATTTTTTGAATTGACGTATTGGTAGCCTTGCCTTATAAGCGTGGTTTGAAATAATTAAAATATTATATTTATTTTAGTTTTTCGTTTGCATTTTTTTGGTCAGTAATCAATATTTGATTTGAACTGGGATATTGTCCTGGCTCACGACCATTCTGCTTCTATATTTAATAGAATGCAAATTTATTTACAAATGGCATGGTGACATTTATTACTTGGTGCGATTTTTTAAACGCAAATTCGGCAAGTGAGTTGTGTTTCTCGTTCGTTTGTGAGAATCATCTCCTTATAGAGGCCGGGTTTGATGTTGAAAAGTCGCTGCAAAGCCACTTGAAAAGACTTTTGACATGGTCGAAATCATGATCGTGGTAGTCTGCAGCCAAGTAATAAATGTCACCATGCCATTTGTAAATAAATTTGCATTCTATTAAATATAGAAGCAAAATGGTCTTGAGCCAGGACAATATCCCAGTTCAAATCAATATTATATTTATTTATAAAATTACTTTTTTTTAATATTTGTACTTGTTCTGATTTCGCTATATAAAAAATTATATTTTCCTGTAACATTACTGCACTTCTACGAAAATCGACACATTCCCTGGAATGCAATCAATGGTGGAGGGTATATAAAGTTCGGCCCGGCCGAACTTAATGCCGTTTTTACAAAACCTGCTACGCAGAATATAATAATGGTTTAGTGCGTTTTCAATTAGTTGTTTAACGCGAACTATAAATCCTACTCATCAGTCTGTCGATTACACCGTTTGACAGTACTTTTTGCACATCAACGAGACCACATACACATGAAACTAGAGATAATATGAAGAAGAACTGTGTACTTAGTTTTGGCGATATTTATTCCTTTTTACAGGACTTTTATATTACAAAGGATATATTTGTGTTAATAATTTATTTTCATACTTACGAGAGTCATATTGGTATCAAATGAAAGAGAAGAATATCTGTTAAAATTACTAAAAATTGCGTCTATCTGTATTAGTTTATATTCTGCGTAGCAGGTTTTGTAAAAACGGCATTAAGTTCGGCCGGGCCGAACTTTATATACCCTCCACCATTGATTGCATTCCAGAGAATGTGTCGATTTTCGTAGAAGTGACCTGACCCAATTTGTACAAATCGAGAGGAATATTTGTATCGGGGCTATATCCAAACATGGAATGAAGTGACTAACTTTCACAATACGTTTTTCAGTTCAAGTAAACGTGTTATGCTCATTTTGAAGAAATTCGTTGAAAATACGTGGTTTCTGGGGTGGAAAAAGTTAATCCGGGAGCGAAATTTTTATGGGAGCTATATGAAAATCTGAACCGATCTAACGCATATTCACCACAGGTGTTTCCAGTTGAAGAAAATCTGTTAAAATATGTGGATTTTAGAGCGGACAAATTTGGGAGCGAAATTTGTATGGGATCTATATATAAATCTGAACCGATCTGACCCATTTTCGCCATGGGAGTTTCTAATGGAAACATAAGATATTTTGTCAAATTTGAAGAAGATCTGTTAAAATATGTGGTTTCTAGAGTAAAAAAGTCAAATCGGGAGCGAAATTTGAATGGGAGCTATATGTAAATCAGAACCGATCTGGCCCATTTTCGCCATGGGTGTTTCTAGTTGAAATATAAAATATTTTGCAAGATTTGAAAAAGATCTGTTAAAATATGTGGTTTATTGAGTCGAAAAGTGCAATCAAAAGTGAAATTTGTGAGGGATCTATATATAAATCTGAACCGATCTGACCTATATTCACCATGGGTGTTTCTTGTGGAAGTATAAGATATTTTGCCAAGTTTGAAGAAGATCTGTAAAAATATGTGGTTTCTAGACCAGGAAATGTCAAAACGAGAGCGAAATTTGAATGGGAGCTATATACAAATCTGAACCGATCTCACCAATTTTCAACATATTTGTTCCTAGTTTAAATATAAGATGTTTTGCCAATTCTGAACACAATCTGATACAACATGTGGTTTCTAGAGCGGAAATAGTCAAATCGGGAGCGAAATTTGTATGGGAGCCGTATATAAATCTGAACCGATCTAACACATTTTTACCATATATGTTTCTAGTTGAAATGTAAGATGTTTCGCCAATTTTGAAGAATATCTGTTAAAATATGTGGTATCTAGAGTGAAAAGAGTCAAATAGGGAGTGAAATTCGTATGGAGCTATATCTAAATCTGAGCCGATTTCCTTCAAATTAAATAGCGTTCGTCCTTGTCCCGAAAAACTTCGTTGTGCATAGTTTCATTTGGTTCTGGCTACAATTGCGACCAGAATCGTGATTACAAGAATAGATGGACAGACAGACGGACATTGCCAAATCGATTCAAAAAGTGATTCTAAGACGATCGGTATAATTAACAATGGGTCTATCTCTCTTCCTTTTGGGTGTTACAAACAAATGCACAAAGACATAAAACTCTCGTGGAGTGTATAAATATCACAATATTTATATTTACATTTTTAAAAAAGTTTTTCACAATAGAAAATTCTCCTGCCACTCTCTGCAAGCTTTTGTCAACTACTGTCTAATTTGTCGTCTATGTTTTTCCACCGTGTTCCTCTTCTGTGTCTCTCTTATAATTAAGCCTTTTTCCAGGGGAGACGTCAATTATATTTAGCATTTCCAATGTGTATCTCCTTGTATAATTATTCTCTTCCGCTAATATTTCGACGTCATTAAAGTTTTGTTTATGTCCCGTCAAGGTACAGTGGGCTGCAAGGGCAGTTTTTTGCTCAATGGGTTTGTCAAGAGATTTGTGTTCGGTTTTATGTGATGAAAGTCTGGTTTTCAATTTATTTTTCGTATTGCCGACATATACCTTCTGGCATATGTCGGACTTGTCACCATTGCATTTTATCTTGTGCACGACGTTTGGTTTCTCCTCTTTCTTGGTTTTTGATTTTGTCCTACTAAATAGTTGGTTGTCGGTCCTGTGTGTTTTAAATGCCAACTCAAATTTTTCCTTGTCGTAAATATTAGAATGTTTTAGTCTTTCGGATAGTCCTGGAATGTATGTTGTGGATTTATAAATTTTTCTTTGTCTTTCGTCATTTTTGTTAAGTTTTTTTTCCGTCGTTCGCTTGATTAGATTATTTATTAATTTTTCTGGAAAGTCGTTCATACGCAGTATATTTCTAATTTTGGACTTGTTATTTCGTGAAATTCCTTATCACTTGTTTGTAGGACCATGTTTATAAAATTCGTCGCGGTATTTATGATTGTTCGTCTTGGGTGCTTAGAATAAATATTAATTAGACGTTCGGAAGCCGTTTGCTTTTGGTACCAGTCAACTTTCAGCAGATTCCCTTGTCTAATTATCACCGAATCCAAATATGGTAATTTATTGTCCAATTCTTTTTCCATCGTAAATTGTATTTGTCGGTTGAAATAGTTTAATGCGTTAAGTATGGCTTCTACTTCTATCTTTTATTATTAAATTTATCCTTTGCAAATGAAAAGTCCTGTAAAAAGAGAAAAGATCATCAAATGGAAAACTAAGTACACAGTTTTTCTTTACATTAGCTCATGTTTCATGTGTATATAGTATTGCTCAAGTCCAATGAAATAAATGTAGAATTTTCGCACGGTGTTATTAGATTAAATAATCGTTTGATTTATGTACGATTTCATTATCAACAAAATATAGAGATTTGACAACAGATTTGGTTTACGTGGCCTCCTATAGTTTAGTGGAAGAGCTTAGATAACTCTGATATCGATGATCAAGAATGCACATTACCATCGAAATACTTCCGTACCGCCGAATTTAGTCGTTCCAGCCGAACTCTACTACCCTGGCAAATGTATTTTGTCATAGTCTCTGTTGCTGTGTTTCTGGTTAAGCCACAAACGAAACCCATAGAATAACAAAGTGCACAAACAAACATATCGAACATACCGAACAGAAAAAAGTTTCCTTTTATCTTTAAGTAACTTTTGTAAATTTTCCATGTTCTAAGCATGTTTTCCTCTTCATGATAGGGTAGAGGACGAAGTGGCAGCAATAGAAACGATAGAAGGGGGGAGAAATAAGTGAACAAGACAAAATGCTAGAAAGTTTTCCATTTGAGATCTATAGTTTTATATGCATTTTCCTGTATTATCTATGTGTATATGGCTGATACTGATTGTGGTTGCAAAGTTTTCCATTACAAAAGAGTTAATCACACTTCTCATTTAGTTTGTTGGCGTGTAGTTGTGGTCGCATTCTGCAGCTGTATGCGTACATATGTAAATGCTTAGCTTTACATGATTTAAGTTTTATGGAAAAACGCAGGAGAAGAAATTGTGGATATGTGGATGAATTATTGAAATAATGAATAAAGCGCTGGAGTTTTTTCGTCAGGAATTCGCTAGATATATGCCTAACGTTTATAGTAGGAAATCAATTTTATTTCCTTTATGGATATTTTAAGGAGACTTTGCAACTTTAAATTACAAAAATTCCATTGTATGCAATATATTTTGTATATATTTTATTATTAGAAAACTTAAATATCAAACAGCAGTATGTTGAGAAACCCGTCTTGGTATAAAAGAACGATCATGGGCATTTTCACCCTCACTAAATACTTCGTCATTTTTGTAATAAGGAACATGTTCCCTACGTCTAACCACAATCGAGCTGTTGGCCTCATCATCGACAAAGTCCAGTGATGCCTGGGCAATACAATTTGCCTTCATCCAGGGCTCATATAAAATCTCAATATTACAAACATGGACTACGTCGTACGCATCGATTAGATCCGCATTGATCGCGTACATGTAGATACATCTACGCGTGGCTTTATTCACTTTGTCGACTATGTAGCGTGGGCCATCGTATGTTTCCAAGGTTACTAAAGCCATATCCAAAATTTGTTCAGCCTTCAGTAGTGCCTCTCCCTCAAGTTCTCTTGCCGATACATATTCCTGGAAACCAACACACGTAAGTTGAAATATTTAATTATATATTTGAACTTATTAACGACTTATATTACCGGCCACTGCACGGCATCGATGGTGGAAAAAATATCATAATTTTCGGGCATGGCTATCTTTGATCAATTTAAAATGACGTTTATGTTATAAGCTTCCGTCACGGGCAGCTATACAAATGTGTTCTTGTGAACTTTAGAAAAAACGCTCTTTGCTAAACACACGACCATGTGTATACTGAAACCTGCCTACACTGACTGCTATATTAATATGTATTTTGTGGGCTTCAGAAAAACCTTTTTATACATCATATAATGTAGAAACTAAATATAAAACACTTTGTGGTTAAAAAATACACGCAGAAAACGCCAGTGCTCTGAACGTAAGCACGGTACCAGACAGAGGCATTAGTCATATAGTATTGTGATGGAAGTAATTAGAAGTTCTCGTCTGGGTATTATTAAAAGTCTATATTATTAAATGGATAGAATAAATGCAAAATCCGACCCAAGCAACATGTTTGTGGGGATATACATAAAAAACAAAACGTAGCGCTGTGGTCAGTATTCAGTACAGACATTCCTACGTAGGAAATTTACATTAAAATAAACTGTGAGATAAAAATAATTAAAACGAGTAAGAAAACGTCAGTCGGCCGAACCGACTTATTTATACCCTGAAACGTCAGTCGGCGTGGCTAAAGCGTAAATATTTGTATACCCTACACCACTTCGTGGACTAGGGTATTATAAGTTAGTTTCGCGCCAAGAAATAATCGAGCTAGACCCACCTTTAAGTATACCGATCGGCTTAGAATCACCAGCTGAGTCGATTTAACGACGTCTGTCTGTCCGTCCGTCCGTCTGCTGTCCATCTAAGCTTGTTCCCACTCTACAGGTCGCAATTGTTGGCCGATTGTAATGAAACTTGGCAGAAGTTATTTTTTCTGGCCAAGGACCATCGGTCTTGAATTTGGAGGAAATCGGTTCAGATTTAGATATAGCCCCCCCTATAAAGCACATATAGTACCCGTTTTTCTTCAAATTTGGCTTAACACCTTATAATCAAACTAGAAACACCTATGCTGAAAGTGGGTAAGATCGGTTCAGATTTAGATATAGCCCCTATACAAATGTCGCTCCCTATTTCACTTTTTCCGCTTTAAAAACCACATATTGTACCTGATTTTCTTTAAAATTGGCACAACATCTTATAATACAACTCGAAACCCTATGCCGAATTTGGGTAAGATCGGTTCAGATTTAGATGTAGCCCCCATACAAATGTCGCTCCCGATTTGACTTTTTCCGCTTTAGAAACTACATATTGTACCTGATTTTCTTTAAAATTGCCATAACATTTTATAATCGAACTAAAAACACCTATGGTGAAAGTGGGTAAGATCGGTTCAAGTTTAGATATAGCCCTCATACATATCTTGCACCCGAATGTTAAACCGATTTTGGCCAAACTTTACATATTATATTTCACCAATAAACATACATACATACATACAATAGCGGGTCACATCGTTCCAGGTTTCAATATACCCCCATACAAATGTCCTTTCCGATTTAACATTTTTTGTCAAACACATACATTTACAGGATGCAAAAATCCATTTCACTTTTTTACCGAAATGAATTGTAATGAGTCCGTCCGTCCGTCCGTCTTTAGCCTTTCCTTACTTGTTTGGGAGATGCTCATATGTCCATACTTTGGTATAAGCCAAATGGGGCCCAATCTGATCTATTACAGCTCTAGAAACTAAATCTTACATCGTATCATCATAAAATTTTGCAGATCAAGATATTTTTCAACTAAGAATACCTACCGTGAATGAGCAAAATATAGGCCCATGTTTTGGACCAGGCCCAAAATGTTGTTATAGACCCCCTTTTGAAATATCGGTCCGATTCATCCTATTACTACTGTATAATTTGTATTTGTCTGTCGGATAATTGGATGAATTACCATATTATTAACCATATACGTTAAATATGACTAAAGATGAATTGATAGTAACTGTATAATTTATATGAACTACATAAAATTGCTCCCATGAAATACCTGGGTTTAGTAATCAAAGCGAGGTACATACGCAGGGAGTGGTGTAGGGTATTATATAGTCGGCCCCGCCCGACTTTAACCTTTCCTTATTTATGTTTAAAGTAATTATAAAAACATTTTCAAATATCAAATTGCAAATGTTTTCGACTACCCGTATAAATGATATATTGGTTTTATTGTAACCAAAGTTTATGCCACTTTGTGTGGGAGGTACCAGAAGGGGTGTGGCAATATCGCCCATATTCCATGCGAATGTATCTTCTATTAAAGCATTGTTAAATATAAAATTTCAGATTATTCCGATCATCTGTATAGAAGATATAACAGTTTTAATTTCACATAGTTTAGGACGATTTGTCTGGGAGTTACTAGAAGGGGTGTATCCAAACTCGCCATACTTAGTACATTTAAAGTGATTTTAAAAACATTATCAAATACTTGCTGATTCCGAGTATTCGTACAGAAGTTGCATTAGTTTTAATTTAACATAGGAATATGGGTCATTTATGTGGGAGGTACCAAAAGTCTTGAAACGGATTTGGTCCAAACATATTTAGGGTCTTTAGTCACTCCTTCAATGCGTCACATTTTTTTCTGTCCCAAATGATATATACCCTCCTACAGAGAGTAAGGGTATAATTAATTAAAAACGATATTAACGATATTTTATTTTTAATAGGATTCTAATCACATTTGGATAAAGAAGGCGTTAAGTTCGGCCGTGCCGAATCTTATATACACTCCATCACGGAGTCCATTCCACAGTATTACATTATTATTGTGATTTTTGTATGCACATTACTATATTTGTTTACTATTTCAAGCTATAAGGTATACTTTTGTGTACTGTTTCAAATCCACTACTGTAATATAATACTGCAATTGTAATCAAAAAGTGTACATGAGACAGCAATCTTCAAAAATGTGCCCTACATATTAGGTGATTATTAGCTGTGACCGACGAAGTGACTGTATTATTTTGTTAAGACTATTATAAATTACATTAATAAAGATCCGCTATGTTTTATTATATAGTTATAATTTCATGAATCTAGGTACAGTCGTTTGCTTGGTACCAATTTTATTCCTTTTTCATTTGAACCCTAAACGAATTTGGAGAAATACTCATAATACACAGACTCATAAACACTAAATAAAACACATAATTCCAGTTACAGCCGTTTTCTTGGTAGCAATTTTATCCCGTTTTAATCAAATAAAGGTGCGAATTCGAAAAATATCTTTATTTTTCGCGCCTACGCACTCAAAAAACCGAATTTCATTTCGAAGAAATGTCTAAAATCAAATTGATTTTAGGTTGAGTGCGATTCTCCTCCTTTCCATTACCAGAACAAAAAACTTCCTACGTAAGAAGAACTTACTTAATCGAATAAACACATAGAAAGTCGGCTTTTGACGAATGAATATTTGTCTTTTTTGTAACCTTTCTTTACTATTGTGCTAAGCAAATCCAAAGATAACGTGTAATTTTACAAAATTCAAATCAAAAATTCCCCAACTTTCAAATCCCGCCCATTTGTATATTATCTAAGCAGGTTACAAACAAACTAACTTACACAACAATATAGGAATCTCGGTGTCGAATATACTCTAAAACAGGTTTTAATTTCGTATGGGAAGGGTAACGGACACTTTCCGCCCATCTCGGTGTCGAATATACTCTAAAACCGGTTTTAATTTCATATGGGAAAGGTCACCCCCACTTTCCGCCCATCTTTGCACAACTTTTTACACAGGATCTACTAACACAAATTAACAGCACTCTAGGTGTTACAGAACTGGCAATATTCGATAATAGGTTTTAACTTCGTAAGAGAGGTACAACGACCACTTTCTCATTTTTGGCACAACTACGAAGGTTTATGGTCGGTGTTACAAACGGAGTGACAAAGTTAGTATACCACCATCCTGGGGATGGAGGGTATAAAAATGTGGTTTCTAAAGCGGAAAAAGTCCAATCAGTGATAGTTATATGAGAATTATGTCGAATTTTCTTACAATTATAATTATATTATTATTATTTTATAATTATACCGATTTACTTCGTCTTTGCCCGGCAAAATCTTTTCTGCCTGAACTTTGAATCTCCTACGCGTACATAAAATATATTAATAAATAAAAACAAGGCATCTGAAAATTGTACAGAACTTTTCGTCATACATTTTATCTAATTTTCAATGTTCAAATAACCCATACGGATCACTAGGAAATCGTGCTGTAATTTCGTACAAATCGTCTGCCAATTATCGATAACATGTGCACTCGAAAAGTTCACAAACTTTTGTATTTATTTCTACACATACATACACACATTCATTATTACACATCGAATGTGTTTCGCATTGCTGCAGATTGCATCGACTATGTTTTTGATTTATAAATATATAATATTCGTCTGTATACTTGTGCCACTCCTCGTACACACAATATACAAAGTTTAATTCATTTGAGTATTCGAATATTGAACCGAAAAGGCATAAAACCTATAAATTTGTCTGCAAAGTTATAGAATTTATTTCTATTGATTTTATTATTTACATCTCAGTATTTGTTACAAACACTTTTGGTAAAATTCAACATTTCCAATTATTTTTGCACGACAATAAAATTGAATACGTAGTAAATGTCCTTCCCAAAAGTATTTGCCGAATTTAATGAAATGGGTAACATAGAAAATGACTACACAACATGCCTGTCTACATATTAAACTTCTACAATATCCAACGTCATTATCGAATTTCAATAAATAAAAAGCTTTGTTATGAGGTAGAGAACTGGGGGGTGACAAAACTAACAAGGTTAGAAAGTCTTGAGTTTTCATAAACATTTTTGTGATACCTCATATAAAAGATCTCATAACTCCTAAAGTGGAAAAATAAATCCCATAAATTTGACAGTGGTTCCGAATCAAATTCCATCGGCCAAAATGCAATAACTTCTTTTCTAGTAAACATATTGGAGTTCTGTAAAAAAATGAAAATATACAAGGACCAACGAATTATTTTGATATTAATATTGAAAATCATGCAATCGGATATATATAAGATATTATTTTTCGTATATTTCGATTTTAAAGAATCTTTTGATTTTATGTTTTTGACATATTTTTTGGATTTTTTTTTTTGCATTAAAGATTTCCACCTTTTTCAGATTTTGAACATCCAAAAAATTAATTTCGAATTTTTCGATCTGTTTTTTGTACGCTACAGGTCGCTATTATTGTCCGATTGCAACGAAACTTGACACAAACAATTTTTGCACGCTATTTCATTTGATCGCTTCAGATTTAGATATATCCCCCATTAAAATTTCGCTCCCTATTTGACAATATCCGGTCTAGAAACCGTAATTTTTTTCCAGATTTTCTTCAAATTTGGCGTAACACAAACATCTGTGGTTAAATTCGATTCAAATTTAGATATAGCCCACACCCAAATTTTGCACCCGATTTGACTTTTTCTGCTCTTGAAGCCACATAATTTAAGCGATTTTGATAAAATTTTGCACAACACATCATACTACAATTAGAAACATCTATCTTGAAAGTGGGTAAAATCGGTTCAGATTTAGATATAGCCACCATTCAAATTTGGCTCCCGATGTTTAAACAGATTTCGATCTCAACATTTTATGTTTCACCTGGAAATATAGATTGTGAAAGTCTATGATATAGAGCACATGCCGATATCCTCACCGAATTGTAATGGTGTAGAAAGTGGAGGGTATCATATAGTCGGCCACGTCCGACTTCAGCCTTTCCTAATTCATTGATTGATTTATGCAAAATTAGGAACGTTTGTTCTCTTCGTTGCTGCGAATTTTCTTGGTCCCCAAGGGACACACAAGAACTCACGATGATCACATTCTGAAATTTTGATAGGTTTTGTAGAAAATTATGGAATATCTTCTTAAAAATATTGCAAAAAAATTATAAAAACCAATCTTTTTGGGAATAACAAAGTCATATTGAACAGTGAAAAAAAAATGAGATATCGTAGCGAAACTTTGGGATTATGTAGAAAAAATAGAAAGTCTCCGAAAATAAAATACTCAAATTCTTCAAAGTGGAGAAAATATGTTCCAAAATTTTGGGATTTTTTACTACAATGGTCGTTATTTCTTTATTTAACGCAGATATATTTTCTACTCGCTCCTTTGCGATTTGAGAATTTTCGAAAATGCGATTTCATTTATTTTGGTTTAAGACCAAAGGCGGTGACGAAGTTTTCAGCAGAACCAATAAGTACCAAAAATTCAAGTAAGGCCTTTATTTGTTGCAATTAAAAGTTGACTGTGCAGTTTCGATTGAAAATACAAATATTTTATTATAAAACAAGTAAGGAAAGGCTATAGTCGGGCGGGCCGACTATATAATACCCTACACCACTCCCTGCGTATGTACCTCGCTTTGATTACTAAACCCAGGTAATTCAAGGGAGCAAATTTATGTAGTTCATATAAATTATACAGTCATATTTAACGAATATGGTTACTAATATGGTAATTGATCTAATTATCCGACAGACAAATACAAATTATACAGTAGTAATAGGATGAATCGGACCGACATTTCAAAAGGGGGCCTAAAACAACATTTTGGAGCTGGTCCAAAACATGGGCCTATATAAAGGGTGTTTTTTATTGAGGTATAGAACTTCGAATTGAAATAAAACACAAGAAAATCGTTTTAATGTCCATCAATTTGGCTTTATTGGAAGGATAATTTTATGCCATTAATGTTTAAATATGATTTCGGGCATGTGGCCGCCGCGGCTGGCTCGAATATAGCCAATTCTACAGGTCCAATTTTCAACCACTTTTTCGAGCATATGGGGCCGTATGTTGGCAATAACGGCACGAATGTTGGCTTCCAAGTCCCCTAACGTTTCTGGTTTGTTGGCGTAGACGAGCGACTTCACATATCCCCAAAGAAAATAATCCAATGGTGTCAAATCACACGATCTTGGTGGCCAATTGACAGGTCCATTCCGCGAAATTATGCGCTCATCGAATGTTTCATTCAATAATTCGATTGTGACGTGCGCTGTGTGGCATGTAGCGCCGTCTTGTTGGAACCATTTGCACGATTTGCAAGCGTTGTTTTTTGTCAACCTGTTCATGATGAAATGGCAAACCAAACTAAATATAAATCACTTGACAGCTGACAAAATGGCCGCCAGTTAAAAAAGTGATGCCAACTTAAAGTTCTATACCCCAATAAAAAACACCCTTTATTTCTCATTCAGGGTAGGTATTCATAGTTGAACAATATCATGATCTGCAAAATTTGATGAAGATACGATGTAAGATGTAGTTTCTAGAGCTGTAATAGATCAGAATGGGGCCCCATTTGGGTTACCCCAAAGTATGGACATATGGGCATCTCCCAAACAGGTAAGGAAAGGCTAAAGACGGACGGATTTTCTATCTCATTACAATTCAATTCAGTAAAAAAGTGAAATTGGGAAGGATTTTTGCATCCTGTAAATGTATGTATTTGACGAAAAATTTTAAATCGGAAAGGACATTTGTATTTAATTATATTGAAACCTGGAACGATGTGACCCGCTTTCACCATGTATGTTTATTGGTGAAATATAATATGTAAAGTTTGGCCAAAATCGTATAAACATTCGGGAGCAACATTTGTATGAGGGCTATATCTAAATCTTAACCGATCTTACCCAAATTCTGCATAGGTGTTTCTAGTTGGATTATAAGATGTTGTAGCAAATTTAAAGGAAATCGGGTAAAATATGTGGTTTCTAAAGCGGAAAAAGTCAAATCGGGAGCGACATTTGTATGGAGGCTATATCTAAATCTGAACCGATCTTACCCAAATTCTGCATAGGTGTTTTTAGTGGGATTATAAGATGTTGTACCAAATTTAAAGAAAATCGGGTAAAATATGTGGTTTCTAAAATTTAAGAAAATCGGGTAAAATATGTGGTTTTTAAAGCGGATAAATTCAAATCGGGTGCGACATTTGTATGAAGGCTATATCTAAATCTGAACCGATTTTACCCACTTTCAGCATAGGTGTTTCTAGTTCGACTATAAAATGTTGTGCCAAAAACGGGTACAATATGTGGTTTCTAGAGCGGAAAAAGTCAAATCGGTAGCAACATTTGTATGGGGGCTATATCTAAATCTGAACCGATCTTTCCCAATTTCTGCATATGTGTTTCTAGTTGGATTATAAAATGTTGTGCCAATTTTAAAGAAAATCGGGTACAATATGTGGTTTCTAAAGCGGAAAAAGTGGTTTATAGAGTGGAAAATGTGAAATCGGGAGTGAAATGTGTGAGGGAGCTATATATAAATCTGAACCGATCTGACCTATATTCACCATGGGTGTTTCTAGTGGAAATATAAGATGTTTTGCCAAATCTGAAGACAATCTGATACAATATGTGATTTCTAGAGCGGAAAAAGTCAAATCGGGAGCGAAATTTGCCTGGGAGCTGTATATAAATCTGAACCGATCTAACACATTTCCACCACAGGTTTTCTAGTTGAAATATAAGATTTTTTTGCCAATTTTGAAGAAAATCTGTTAAAATATGTGGTACATAGAGTGAAAAGAGTCAAATCGGGAGTGAAATTCGTATGGAGGCTAAATCTCTATCTATCAAACAGATTTTCTTCAAATTAATAGCGTTCGTCCTTGTCCCGGAAAACTTCGTTATGAAAAGTTTCATTTTTTTTTTGGCTACTGTATCGTGATTACAAGAATAGATGGAAAGACGGTCATTGCTTAATCGATTCAAAAAGTGGTTCTAAGTCGATCGGTATAATTAACAATGGGTCTATATCCCTTCATTTTGGGTGTTACAAACAAATACACAAAGACAGAATACTCTCGTGGAGTGTATAAAAATCGAAATCGTCGTTATGGAAATGTCTACAAGAATCATGTGCAATATTTTGTTCTGTGTCTGATCATAAAACCTGTACTCCGTCCCAGCCTCACACTATTTCATGAGATATTACAACACTTCACTGCTACGTTACCATTCTATATGGTATATAAATAGTGGACATTCTTAACGAAATGAGGTAAAATTACTAAATGTATGTTTGTGAGGATTATTTGACATGAAATCCACCATATGTATGACTTGGCTTTAGAAAAGTGAAATGTGCTTTTACCGATTTCTCTTCGTCATCCAGAGATGTACTTATTTACATCTTATATGTGCATAACTAAAAGGCATGCATCCACAATATTATAATTTTAGAAATTCAAATCGTTATAATGTTGTATTATCATATTGAATTGTAATATTAAATTTAGTATAAATTAAGAGCATATGACATATGGCACGTGAAGCCATGCAGCCATGAAGCCAGAGCCCTAAGGGTATATCCAACAATGGACCAGTTTTTCTAAGCAAGATATAACGACACATAGAAAACCTGACCCAAATCGGTGATGTGATTTTAGAGCGGAAAAACAAAAAAACTGATTTTCTTCAATAGCGTCATTGACCACCAAAAATCACTTGTGCCAGTTTTTGATTATCATCCGACCATACTTGCGACCTGAACTTTGAAGTGATTCAATCGGTATAATAAGTGATCTTCAATTTGGGTCTTACAATGAAATGCAATGAATGAATGTTATATAGCGATGCATTGAAAATCGGCTCAGCAGTGGAGCAGAGATACAAGCCGACCGATTAAAGTCAACAAGCCGCCGCCGATTTCATCGGCTCACATCGACTTCAACCACGCCGCCGAGATTTTGCGGAGTTCTAACTCAGTCAAATCGTACTACCAAAATAGAGAAGCCACTTAAAATTACAAAAGAAAATATTACTGTCGACTTCTAATGTGAAATTGGTATCCCCTATATGATGACGTCTATAGAAAGTGTAAAGATTGTATGTTGATTAGAAAGTCGCATTTGTATAAGTCAAGTCCAGTATACGTGGTCATGTGTTCCTATGAACACATGGCTAATATTGGCTAATATTAACGAATATTGAACTACTTGCCAAAAAATAAAAGAAAATGTATTAAAAACCAATACAAATTGTTCCATCCATTTTCCCAAAATTGTCATATAATTAGGGGCGATCGAATGACAGAACGAGCCGGCAAATCAGCCGAAAGCCGCCGCCGCCGATAATTATGGGTCGGCTTGTAACTCTGCTACCATGTCCAAAATATGACCTACCAAATACGGCTAAAAAGGTCAAGCAAAAACTTTCACCTGGTTAGTAAGGGAGAGATGCGGTATTGCTTTTACTTACTAATCTGCAGATTAAGCGCGGATTTTTGTGGGGGAAGTCCTGAATTAGAGCAATTACTGGGATGCAATAATGACATGTCCAGTTAAAAAATGAAATGCCACGACTAGGATTTGAATATGGGACAATTTTCATATTCGATCTGCCCAATGTCCCACATTAAGTGATGCGATATATTCGTCGTTTGCTTGTTAAAAGTACGACAAGGGTATCTCTGTGCTTTTTTATACCACTTCGTGGACTAGGGTATTATAAGTTAGTTTTCCGCCCAATGTTTTTAACACCAAGAAATAATCGAGCTAGACCCACCTTTAAGTATACGCATCGGCTTAGAATCAACAGCTGATTCGATTTAACGATGTCTGTCTGTCCGTCCGTCTGTCCATCCGTCTGCTGTCCATCTAAGCTTGTTCGCACTCTACAGGTCGCAATTGTCGCGCGATTGTCATGCAATTTGGCAGAAGTTACTTTTTTGGGCCAAGGAGATCGGTATTGAATTTGGAAGAAATCGGTTCAGATTTAGATACATCCCCCATACAAATGTCGGTCCCGATTTGACTTTTTCCGCTGTAATATCCACATATTGTACTCGAATTTCTTTAAAATTGGCACAACATTTTATAATCGAACTAGAAACACCTATGCTGAAAGTGAGTAAAATCGGTTCATATTTAGATATAGCCCCCATACAAATGTCGCTCCCGATTTGACTTTTTTCCGCTCTAGAAACCACATATTGTACCCGATTTTCTTTACAATTGGCACAACATTTTACAGTCGAACTAGAAACACCTATGCTGAAAGTGGGTCAGATCGATTCAGATTTAGATATAGCTCCCATACAAATTTTGCTCCCGATTTGACTTTTTCCGCTCTAAAATCCACATACTGCACCCGATTTTCTTTAAAATTGGCACAACATTTTATAATTGAACTAGAAACACCTATGCTGAAAGTGGGTAAGATCGGTTCAGATTTAGATATAGCCCCCATACAAATGTCGCTCCCGATTTGACTTTTCCGCCCTAAAATCCACATATTGTACCCGATTTTCTTTAAAATTGGAAACACCTATAATGAAAGTGGGTAAGATCGGTTCACATGACTCAAGTGTTGTTATTGGCCCCCTTCAAATGTCCGTCCGATTCATCCTATTACCGCTGTATTTATCATTCGATGTTGATCAATTTTTCCAGATCATGTTATATTTACTTTACTCGGAATATCTGCTGGTAAATTGAATCAATTACTTTATTATATACCGTATTCGTTAAATATGACTAAAGATAAATTTATAGTATACTGTATAATTTATATGAACTACATTAAATTGCTCCCATGAAATACCTGGATTTAGTAATCAAAGCGAGGTATATACGCAGGGAGTGGTGTAGGGTATTATATAGTCGGCCGCGCCCGACTTTAGCCTTTCCTTACTTGTTTCATTTTGCTTCTTTTATTGCAACCGCAGCAGGACTCTATTGCATCCGAGTCATGCAAAGTTTCAGCAGTGTTAACTTTATTGAACCCTCAGTAGCTCTACAACGGGTGTACTGCTTCCAAAATCTAGACAATATTTTTGCTGGAAGATATTACTTACTACTACTTTCTTTCTCTGTTAAAATTAACAAGCTATTCTTAAAAATGGTCATTTTGGCAGGTCCATATTTTGAAACATTGAAATTCGTACACTGACTTCTAATTTTCTATTTTTTCCCAGATGTTCAAAATTGAAAGTGTGAAATTTGTAAACTCATGTCCATAAAAAAG
The DNA here is from genome assembly GCA_947397865.1 of Polietes domitor. Taxonomy (NCBI): domain Eukaryota; kingdom Metazoa; phylum Arthropoda; class Insecta; order Diptera; family Muscidae; genus Polietes; species Polietes domitor. Next base: position 76,446 of record CANDYM010000308.1, read on the forward strand.
ATTTAAAGAAAATCAAGATAAGATAAACAATTATTCTAAACCCAGCTAATTTATATATATAAAAATCAATTTGTGTTTGTTTGTTCTTTATAGCAGACTAAACTAATGGACCGATCTTCTTGAAATTTTCACAGTATGTTCATGCTGAACCGGTGGTGAAAATAGACTATATAAATTGTGATATTTTCGGTGGATGTGGCACCTCCCACACTAATTGAGGATTTATTCGTTTTTTATAAATTAGCATATTCGGAGTACTGTTGCAGCTAGAGTGTTGAATTTTTGTGAAAGTTCACTAATTGTTAGTCTGCACAGTTGTGCCAAAAATGGTCGGTATTTTAAAAGTGGCGTTGGACCTCCCATACGAAGCTAAAACCTATTATTGAATATTGCCAGTTCTGTGACAGCTAGAGTGCTCAAATTTTGTGTAAGTGCATCTAGCATCAACGTGCGTAGTTGTGCCAAAAATGGGCGGTATTGGAAAAGTGGGCGTGGCACCTCCCATACGATGTTAAAACCTATTATCGAATATATTCAGTTCTATGACAGCTAAAATACTGAAATTTTCTGTGAGTGCATCTGGCATCAATGTGTGTAATTGTGCCAACAATGGACGGTTTTGAAAAAGTGGGCGTTAAATTTTCCATACGAAGTTAAAACCTACTATCGAATAAAGACACCTAGAGTGCTGACATTTTGTGTGAGTAGATCCAGTGTAAATAGTTGTGCAAAGATGGGCGAAAAGGGGGTGTGTCCCTTCCCATACGAAATTAAAACATGTTTTATAGTATATTCGACACCGAGATGGGCGGAAAGTGGCCGCGACCCTTACCATACGAAAAGAATAACATGTTTTACAGTATATTCGACATCGAGACTGTGAGTTAATTTAATTGTAACCTGTTTAGACAATATACAAATGGACGGGATTTGAAAGATGGGGAAATTTTGATTTTATGTTTAATATGCGACTTAAGTCAAGAAAACGTTGTTGTGAAAAACGTGTTGTTTGATAAGTGAACGACTCGATTGATTTTCTATGTGCTTTGAATTCCAGCTAATGGATTAAGTAGTTTCTGCTTACGAATGAAGTTTTTTGTTTTGATAATGGAAAGGAGGAGAATCACGCTCAACCAAAAATCTATTTGAGTTTTGACATTTTTTCCGTTATTCGACGTAAACTAACGTTCTGTTCTTCAATGTTCTCCATGGAACATATACATTTCTTTAGTATCTCGGGGAATTACCTTGATTATAATTGGTACATGTATTACCCATCACGAAAAAAAATATGATAGCTGATTTTAATTTTACTGTTTGTTTTTTGCCTGGCGAAGCGGGCGGGTGTTCAGCTAGTTGAATATATTATACTTTAAAATAACCGATTTTTTATTTTTTCACGATCCCGTTTTTTGCCACAAAATCCCGCTTTTTAGCCAAATAGAGATGGTCACGTTAAGTATGACCATGCATGTGTTCCTATAAAAACAATAAACAATAGCTACTCCATTGTATCAAAATTTGAAGAGCTTTACCCTTCTTTGGAAGGATTGTGATATTCAAGACGTCTGGTCAAATATATCAAATATATATTTATTATAAATTTTGGGAATGGATTCCCAATCCCAAAAAATAATTGTATGGGATAATAATATTAAATTATGGGAACATTGGATAATATTAACGAATATTGAACTACTTGCCAAAAATAAAAGAAAAGGTATTAAAAACCAATACAAATTGTTCCTTCCATTTTCCCAAAATTATCAAATAAATATGGGTGATCGAATGACAGAACGAGCCGGCAAATCAGCCGAAAGCCATCGCCGCCAACCAATTTTGAGTAGTGCCGCCGCCGATAATTGTGGGTCGGGCTTGTAACACTGCAGTGGTGGGGTTATATTTCTTGAGAATGTCTCATATACATTCATATATACATGTTACGTTATTTACATTTCATTTTTAATTTTCTACTTCAATGACATGAAATTGATATCATTTATTCTGTGCCTTGATTTTGCTCTAGATAAGACGTTCACTCTAACACACATACTACCTACATACTCACATAATTATGTACATACGTTTACAACACTATATAAACTGTTACATAACCCCTGTATGTGTGTATGTAAAGTATGTCTATATTTTGATATATTGTGTAATATGCAAATTTGCTATTCAGGATAAGAAATAGATTTCAGTAACCTTAAAGTTATACAAACTTATACACACGTATGTATGTCTGTATAGATATGTATACCCATCTCCAATGATAATCACATTTTTGTACGTATGTGTGTATATCGGTGTATGTCTATACACAACCATATACATACATACATACATACATACATAGTTGTTGGGTCTGTGTTTGTAGAAGAGCAAAAGATGACAGCTCGAGCACATATTATAATGAATAATACGAGAAAAGGACCTTAAAAATCGAACGTTAAAAGGTCATGTATTAAAATTGATTGCTTTGCAAAAATCAAGAAATCTTAGCTTGTTATCACACAGTGGGAATTAAATTATATAAAATCGATTTCTTGTCATTGGAAGTCTCTGGTAGCTTCGAAATTTTGTTGCAAATTCTTATTGAGAAAAATGTGTGATCAGACTTACATAAGTACAAAGACTGTATATACCCTCCACCATGGACTGCATTTCACAGAGGCTATCGAAATGAAGGAACATTATAGGAAAATGTTAATTTTTAACACATCCTATCTAAAACAAATAAAAATATTGAAAAAATAATTTAATATATAAATATAATTTTTTAGTTATTTTAAATAACGCTTATAAGGAAGGCTACCATTGTGTTAATATATCGAAATAATACTTCGAGGCAATTCAAAAAGTAAACATAAGACAGCAAAAAAACTAAAAAATTTTCTCCACGGGTGTTTCTAGTTGAAATATAAGATATTTCGCCTAATTTGGAAATATCTGTTAAAATATGTGGTTTCTACAGCAGAAAAAGTCAAATCGGGAGCGAAATTTGAATGGGAGCTATATATAAATCTGAACCGATCTGACTTTTTTTTCACCACACGTGTTACTAGATTAAATATAAGATGTTTTGCTAAATTTGAAGACTATCTGATAAAATATGTGGTTTCTAGAGCGGAAAAACTCAAATTGAGAGCGAAATTTGTATGGGAGCTATATATAAATCTGTACCGATCTGACCTATTTTCTCCAAGGGTGTTTCTATTTGAAATATAAGATGTTTTGCGACTTTTGGCGCAGATCTGTTAAAATATGTGGTTTCTACAGCAGAAAAAGTCAAATCGGCAGCGAAATTTGAATGGGAGCTATATATAAATCTGAACCGATCTGACTTTTTCCACCATACGTGTTACTAGATTCTGGCTACAATTGCGACCTGAACTTTGATTACAAGAATGGATGGACAGACGGACATTGCTAAATCGATTCAAAAAGTGATTCTAAGTCGATCGGTATAATTAACAAAGGGTCTATCTTGCTTCCTTTTGGGTGTTACAAACAAATGCACAAAGACATAATATCCTCGTGGAGTGTATACAAATCTAGGATTTGGTCATATTTCTGGTTATTGCGCGACGTGAAAACACTTTTTCAGATAATTATTCACGCCACTTTAGAGACCAATTATTTGCCTTCAAAAATATAAAAAATATAAAAAAGCTCGTTCCTTTCGAGAGATATCATCTTTATACACTCCACGAGAGTATTATGTCCTTGTGCATTTGTTTGTAACACCCAAAAAGAATCGAGTTAGACCCATTGTTAATTATACCGATCGACTTAGAATCACTTTTTGAATCGATTTAGCAATGTCCGTCTGTAATCACGATACAGGTCGCAATTGTAGCCAGAACCAAACGAAACTTTGCACAGCGAAGTTATTCGGGACAAGGACGAACGCTATTTAATTTGAAGAAAATCGGTTCAGATTTAGATATAGCCCCCATACGAATTCCACTCCCGATTTGACTCTTTTCACTCTAGATACAACATATTTTAAAAGATTTTCTTCAAAATTGTCAAAACATCTTATATTCGAACCAGAAACACCTGTGGTAAAAATGTGTTTGATCGGTTCAGATTTATATATAGCTCCCATACAAATTTTGCTCCCGATTTGATTGTTTCTGCTCCAGAAACCACATATTGTATCGGTTTGTCTTCAAATTAGGCGAAATATCTTTTTTTGTACGGGAGTCTTTTTTTGTATGGGTCAGATTGGTCCAGATTTACATATAGCTCACATACAAATTTCGCTCATGGCTTGACTTTTTCCCCCAGAAACCACATATTTTCACCGACTTTTTTTAAATTGATTGTGGAAGTTAGTCACTTCATTCCATGTTTGGATATAGCCCCGATACAAATATTCTACTCGATTTGACAAATTGGACTGTCTGAGAGTAGGAAACATACAATTTTTTACCGAATTGAATTGTATTCGGATAGAAAGTGGAGTGTATCATATAGTCGGCCCCGTCCGACTTTAGCCTTTCCTTACTTGTTTTAAATTACTCTACAAAAAAGTTTTGATTTCCCAATTTCCTTCAGATGATACCAATATTGTTAAAATCTCATGGCTTCACAAAAACTCCAACGCTATACTACCCGCAACCACTAGTAGAATTTATGTGCAAAATTTCATCAACATCAAAGAAGGTAAAAGTCCGCACTGGGTCGAAATGTTGTGGAATTACCCTATACAAATTAAACTTTGAATAATAACATTGAAGGAAAATTTAAAATTTAAAGTTTTTATTTTCCATTCCAAAGGAAGATTCTGATTTTTAGGGGAGATACCGCGCTCATTTGTATCCTGTTTCTGATGGTTAAAACTTAATGAACTCGCACAACATGTTATTGCTATCCCTGCCTGTAATATGTTCTAATTTCGAATGGAAGTGCTACTTACGCCCACTTTCCAACAATGTGTACGTGTACTCACACATATTTTCAGAAATCTCAGATTTTAATTTCGATGGAATGTGCCCAGTTTTCCAATGCCTCCCATTTTTGGCACAACTGCACACAATAATGCTGAATGAACTCAAACAAACTATTAAGACTATCGGTATCAAAGAACTAAAGGTATTTCATAAAAAGAGGCGTTAAATCGCACATGTCGCTGACGTTTAGCCGATTAATTTTGTGGAAACAAAAATGCATTCGATAGTGCTCGTCATTCACCGTATCGGTAGTTTCTTCCGTATTCCGAAAAAAAATAAGTACCGATGATGCCGTCAGCGCTCAACAGCAGCACTTTTCATTGTCTTAAAGCTTACAAACACTCTTTATAAATTTAAATTTGTGTGGCATATTTATGTAATAAAAAACAATTTTACCCCCACTGTTCGTCTGCTTAAAAATGTATAGAATTTCTTTTAAATTGCATAAGAATACAAATTTATCTTCTACTTCAGATTTATTTCAATTTAGCCATTCATGATAAACTATAACTCAAAATCAACAACAGTGCCAACCAACGCCAACACCAACAACAATAACAATAGCAGTTTATTGACCCTCATTCGGTGAACCTATAAAACCCATGGCTTCTTTCCTGGGTATATGTATCGCAAATAAATAAAACATTTGCCAAAAACGACGAGATGAGAAATATTCGCACACAAAAAAGACACCCATCACCACCCCTGCACCCTTTTCATCCTTTTATTCTTTTTGATTTTTTTATATATTTCATTTAATGTATGCCATAATTTTCCCTAAAGACACCAGTGAAGAAAAAAGAAAGAAACGCAAATAGGAGGAATATATTTGTGTCAGTATATCTACATATCCTGTGGTTGCCATGTCGGCAATGTCTCACAGTATTCAAGTTAAATAGTTTGTATTTTCTTAAAAATTGTAGACGTAATTGTGAAATTGCATGTTATATCAAGAAGGATGGTAGAGATTTTGCTGAGTGCGATTGTTATAGTAAAAATTAAACAATGTAAAGAAGTAAATATTGAATACTATGCCAAATCTGTAGAATTTAATAATTCGTAATTCGTAAAAAATTACTAGATCACGAATGGACAGTGATAAGGCAGAAACATTTTGTGGATCGCATATAAAATACCTATGATTAATTATATTCAATTTTTTTGAAGAAAGCTTAAAATATGTTACAATAATTTCTATAGTTTATAATGTTATTTTAATTTTGTAATACAACTAAATGAATCTCCAGCATATAATTCCCAGAGGACATAGAACAGACATCTAGAATGATTTTAGCGGATTTTGAAAAAAAAATGTAAATCATCATTTTCAAAAATCTATACCAAAATTAAATATAATTTTTGGAACAGGGTTGTTGAGTAGACCTGTTTTGCAGATTAAACTTATAGCCCAGCTGGTCTGAGTTTCATTTTACAGTGGATCAAGGTTTCATTTTTTGGTCGAAGGGAGCAATTCTGAAATAATTCTTATTGTCAGAACTATATTGTGGAACTTTATGAGCATAATTTTTGCGGAAGCTCCACTATTGTTTGGCCAATATACTCTTTTTTCGAGAAAATTAAAAAAGTCCTCTCAAAAAAGACATTTAAGGATTAAAATGTTCTATGGAAAAATTTTCCTGAAAATTTAAGACACCAATGTTGTAAATAAAGATAGAACTTTTCGGCCAAAATGTGGATATTTCGGTAGAGCACGATAAACAAAAAATACAAATTGGATATACAGTGAAGGCTCGTTAATCCGAAGCACCGTTAATCCGAATATCCAGTAATCCGAACTGCATTTTCAAATGCATTAGAGATTCTATAGTCCGAATTGGTTGCAGCTCAATAATCCGAATTGGTTGTTTGGTTTCTTTTTACTTCAATTTTGTCAATAACAAACAACAAATCATAGTTTACAATGAAAAAACACCGTTAGAATTCTTTTTGAATGGTGTTTTACAGATATATGTGTGTATGTGTATAAGGATGTATACTTGATATATGTATATCATTTCATTTTTTAACGCGTGACGATCGGTTGGTTTATTGCTGCAATAAAATGTCTTCTCTAAAAAGAGCTCATAAAAGATTATCTCTTTTGGAAAAATTAAAACTGATTGAAGATTTGAAAAAAGGAGTAACTGGTAAGCAATTGGCTCAAAAATATGGTGTCGGAGAAGCTACAAAATGCGATATAAAGAAAAAAAGCGCTAGCTTGAAAAGGTGGGTAAAATTTCATACAAAGAGTAAATTTGTGGCTCAAAAGTAACCTTTATAGATTCGAGATTCTCTATTCGTAATTTGAAAATATGCGGTGAAAAATTGTCAAGCCGACCGGATCTAGTTCCAGAATTCAGAAGCGAACTAAATCGCATTATTACCACTGTGGATTTGCTTGATTGTCAGATATACAACGCAGATGAATCAGCTTTGTTTTGGAAAATGTTGCCGGATAAGACCTTGGTACATGCAAAGGAAAAATCTGCTCCCGGAAGGAAAATGTGCAAGGAGAGAGTTACGTTCCTGTGCTGCGCTAACAAATCCGGACTTCATAGACTCGATATTGTTGTTATAGGAAAGTCGCGTAACCCCCGCTCGTTTAAACATCAACCCCCCGTGGAATATTATTCATCCAAGAATGCTTGGATGACATCAAACATTTTTTTGGAATGGTTCCACAAATCTTTCGTTCGCCAAGTAAAATTATATCAAGCTGCGAATAATTTGCCACAAAAAGGAATTCTAATTATAGATAACGCCCGATGTCACACAAGTGGGGAATTCCTGTCAGAGTGTGGAAATTACAAAACTATGTTCTTGCCTCCGAATTGTACCTGTTTAATTCAATCAATGGACCAAAATGCTATCAGGCTAACAAAAATGAATTATAAAAAGGCTCTTTTGTGTGAAGTTGTGAATTACAAAGAGGAAGACTATTCCAAATTTTTAAAAGGTTTTACCATAAAAGATTGTTGCATTTTACTGAAACAGTCTTGGCACAAGATACCCAGAATCATCATGCTGGTCTAAACTTTTTCCGGATGAGTGGAACTCTGAGGACAATATTCCGTTAGCTGTACTACGTGAAGGGCAAACAAATGGTATACACTTTTTAACGCAGACGTTCAATACGGCCTTACAAATAAATATAACTGAAGCAGAAGTTGAGGATTGGATAAACGAAATAGAAGAGCTCGACGCAGTTGACTTATCGTCTTCGGATAGTGAAGAAGATGTACAGAGCGATATATATATGGAGAATATTCTGGTTCTAAAAGATCTACAAATCTCGGCAATAGAAAAATCGTTGGCGAATATTCGTCAATCAACTGTACACGATTTCTTTAAGAAAACATGTTGATTAGGATCTTCGTATGTATCTTTTTTCTCTTTATAGTTTTCTTTTTAAATTAAATTGTGTTTTGTTCGGTTTTATGAGAATTGAATTTTTGTCAACCAACACTTTTTATAAAAATAAATATATTTTTTTTAATACATAAGTTTTCTTATTTTTATATGCATATATGTATATATCTTTGTTTGTTTTGAATAAATGGAAGGTATTATAATTAAAAAAAATATTGATTTCTTAACCCTGTAATCCGAATTTTTCGATAAACCGAATTGGGGTCTGCAATCAATAATTCGGATTAGCGAGACTACACTGTATTTACAAAATTCTCATTTTCGCCGGAGATATATAGTCAGTCGCAAAGAATCTGCAATTGTTGCAAAAATCCAAAATTCGATGTTGCAATTGCATTTATTCAACTTGTTATACCATCCACCGTTTGTAACACCTTCAAATATTCATCGGAAACTCCATAAAGTATATATAATCTGGGTCGTGGTAAAATTCTAAGACGATCTAGTCATGTCCATCTGTCTTTTGAAAGTATGATAGCGGCCGAACGAAATGAACTAGGAGGTTCAAATTTCCCCTAAATGTGTCTTATGGTTGCACGTCGGTTTGGATTGTATGCACATGGAATTTGTTGCGTACACGTTTTAGAGGGCGAAATGGGACAAAAAGGAATAAAATGGTACCAATGATACGACAAGTAAGGAAAGGTTAAAGTCGGGCGGGCCGACTATATGATACACTCCACTTTCTATCCGAATACAGTTCAATTCGGTAAAAAGAGAAAACGTGAAGTTTTTTTGTATATGTGTTTGACAAAAAATGTTAAAGCGGAAAGGACATTTGTATGGGGTTATATTGAAACCTGGAACGAAATATGTGAAATATAATACAAATAGTTTGGCCAAAGTCGGTTAAATATTTGGGAGCAACATTTGTATTGGGGCTATATCTAAATCTGAACCGATCTTAGCAACTTTTTGCATAGGTGTTTCTAGTTGGATTATAAGATGCTGTGCCAAATTTAAAGAAAATCGGGTACAATACGTCGTTTATAGAGCGGAAAATGTCAAATCTGGAGTGACATTTGCATGGGGGCTATATCTAAATCTGAACCGATCTTACCAAAGTTATGCATATGTGTTTCTAGTTGGATTATAAGATGTTGTGCCAAATTTAAAGAAAATCTGTTACAATATGTGGTTTCTAGAGCGGAAAATGTCAAATCAGGAGCGACATTTGCATGGGGGCTATATCTAAATCTGAACCGATCTTACCCAATTTCTGCATAGGTGTTTCTAGTTGGATTATAAGATGTTGTGCCAAATTTAAAGAGAATCGGGTACAATATGTCTTTTCTAGAGCGGAAAATGTCAAATCGGGAGTGACATTTGCATGGGGGCTATATCTAAATCTGAACCGATCTTACCAAATTTATGCATATGTGTTTCTAGTTGGATTATAAGATGTTGTGCCAAATTTAAAGAAAATCTGTTACAATATGTGGTTTCTAGAGCGGAAACTGTCAAATCAGGAGCGACATTTGCATGGGGGCTATATCTAAATCTGAACCGATCTTACCCAATTTCTGCATAGGTGTTTCTACTTGGATTATAAGATGTTGTGCCAAATTTAAAGAAAATCGGGTACAATATGTCGTTCCTAGAGCGGAAAAAGTCAAATCGGGAGCGACATTTGTATGGGGGCTATATCTAAATCTGAACCGATCTTACCAACTTTCTCCATAGGTGTTTCTAGTTGGATTATAAGATGTTGTGCCAAATTTAAAGAGAATCGGGTACAATATGTCTTTTCTAGAGCGGAAAATGTCAAATCGGGAGCGACATTTGTACACAGTAAAAAGTTTTGGTTTAATTTTAATGCCGAGCCGGTGTTTATATATAACAAATCCAAAAAAGTATTAAATCTATTCCATTATGGAATACTTTTAAGGAGATTGAAAGAGAGAGAATGAGAGAGAGAGGGTTGTTTCTTATTTTTTATAGCATTAAAATAACACCAATATGTATTACGGCTTAAACCTTTTTGGTGTTAAAATAAAACCAAAATATTTATATTTAATACCTAACTAGGAATTAATTTAATGCCCTGTGGAATAAGTTATACACCGAACTAAGTGTTATTTTTATTCTTAATAAGAATTTGATTAATACTATTCGGAATGTTTTATATTCTCGAATTGGTGTTATTTCAATACCCAACCAAATGAATTGTATGCTAAAAGGGTGTTGCTTTTAATATAGACAGGTGTAAAACTAACACCATTTCTATAAAATTTAATAAATAAAACATATTTAATGGTTAGTTTTTTAATATATATTTCATTTATTTCATAATAACATAAATAACATAAACGTTTGTTTTTTTATCCAGATATATCAAATAAATAGGAGCAAAAAAAAATTGTATGGGAGGTACCATATTCCGTGACCCTAGGGGCCTGAGATGTTGACAGTTAATTTTTATTTTCGCCAATAGTCTGCCTGCAAAATTTCAGCTCGATTGGATCACGGGAAAGATGTTAAAAATCAATCCAAAGTTTTGCCCGCCAGCCAGCCGGCCAGCAGGCCAGGCGCAGACAAGTCAAGTTAATATAAAGAATTTAAAAATTGAAAGCAACAATCGAACTTTATAAATAAAGATAAATACTTACAATGCCACCACAATTGCTGTTTTCAACTTTATAAGCCGGGAACAGATGTATTATTGCTTCTGCTAATGCAATCTTGTCCTCGCGATTCGGATAATTGCCACTTCGTTGGCGCAAAAAATTGATGGATTCACGTACCACACAACGTCGAGAGCTATCGCTTAATGTTCCCTTTGTTGAATATTCATCAAATATTGCAGAAAAATCTCCATTTTTGAAATAACATTCTAATTCCTGCAATATTTGTTATACATATCACAAAAAAGGAAAGGAATCAAACAGATTTCTAATTACCTTCTTAATATATATGCTACTGATTGTTGAAGTTGTTTCTTCAAAGCAAAACTCTACAAAAAAAACAACTACAGGAACTGTACTGCGATATTATTCCTGCCAGCTCCTCAAAATCAATGTCGGCACCGTCGCGATCTTTTAACACAAGTTCTCTGCCTTCTACATTAAGATACAGCTTGTTTATAACTAACATTGAAAAACTTTAATTAACAAAGTATTTAATTGGTAAACGCTTGTAGGCAATACTCACTTGAAAGTAGTATTCCTTTCGGAGTGAGAACCTCACTTTCTGGATCAGAAATCTTAATTATGTAAAATTGTCCACCACTTTTAACTTTGACGAACATTATAATGCTTTTTTTCTTACTTTGTTTGTATGACTAATCTTTTTCTTGTTATATTTGTAAACCAAAACAAGTAAACTCATGAGAGAGACACAACTTAACAGCTGTTTTTAATACCTTACAAGGTGTTGTTTTTAAACTTTAAGGAATAAAATTTTTCTATGAGAGAAATTTAATTCTTTTTTGGTGTTAAAATTAAACTTAAAGTAATAAACTAAAGAGAAACAAATTTCGAATGCCTTTTTTGGTGTTATATTTAAACCAAATGGAATTGTTTTTTCTTTTATAGAAATATTTAAATCAAATTTTGGTGTTATTTTTATACCCAGTAAGCAATAAAAAACTTCCAAATTTCTCATGGTGTTAAAACAATTCCCCGAAGTATTTAAATTTGTACCATATGGTTTAAAATATAAACTATTTTGGAATTAATTTTAAATTTAATTCCAAAGAAGTTTAAATTTAACTCCGCTAAGTTTAAAAATTAAACCAAAACTTTTTACTGTGTATGGGGGCTATATCTAAACCTGAACCGATCTTACCCAATTTTAACAATGGTGTTTCTAGTTGGATTATAAGATATTGTGTTAAATTTAAAGAAAATCGGGTACAATACGTCGTTTATAGAGCGGAAAATGTCAAATCGGGAGTGACATTTGCATGGGGGCTATATCAAAATCTGAACCGATCTTACCAAATTTATGCATATGTGTTTCTAGTTGGATTATAAGATGTTGTGCCAAATTTAAAGAAAATCTGTTACAATATGTGGTTTCTAGAGCGGAAAATGTCAAATCAGGAGCGACATTTGCATAGGGGCTATATCTAAATCTGAACCGATCTTACCCAATTTCTGCATAGGTGTTTCTACTTGGATTATAAGATATTGTACCAAATTTAAAGAAAATCGGGTACAATATGTCGATTCTAGAGCGGAAAATGTCAAATCGGCAGGGACATTTGTATGGGGGCTATATATAAATCTGAACCGATCTTACCCAATTTCAGCATAGGTGTTTCTAGTTGGATTATAAGATGTTGTGCCAAATTTAAAGAAAATCCGGTGCAATATGTGGTTTCTAGAGCGGGAAATGTCAAATCGGGAGCGACATTTGTATTGGAGCTATATCTAAATCTGAACCGATTTGCCTCAAATTAAATAGCGTTCGTCCTTGATGCACAAAACTTACTTGTGCCAATTTTTGTTAAGATCCGAGTATAACTGCGACCTGTAATTTGATTACAACAATAGATGGACAGACAGACAGACAGACAGACGGCCAGACGGACATTGCTAAATCGACTCAGAAAGTGATTCTAAGCCGATCTGTATAACAAACGATGGGTATAACTCGTTTCCAAATGCACAAAGACATAATACTCTCGTGGAGTGGAATGTATAATAACAGCTAGAAACATGAAATTTGGAATGTACATCCCTCTAATTGCGTGGATACGTAAAATAAAGGGATTTTTCAAAATTCGTAGTTTTAAGCGATACAATTGGAAAAGAGGGATAAAAATTGTACATACCAAACCGCTGAATTTGAAATCATGAAATTCGGTGAGTACTTTCATCTGACTGTGAAGATGCGAAATAAAAAGGATTTTCTCGAAATTTGTACTTTTAAGCGGAAAATGGGGCGAATGGGGATAAAAATGGTACCAACCAAACGGCTGCAGCTATAATAATGAAATTCGGTGTATACACTTCTCTGACAAACAGTTGTTGCTAGAATCATGATATTCAGTACTTGCACTCAATTTGCATTCTATTAAATATAGATGCAAAATGGTCTTGAGCCAGGACAATATCCCAGTTCAAAGTTATTTTTTACTCAAAATAAAAACAAAACAAAAAATATTTTATGTTGATTTTTTGGACTTAGCCTCGGTAACCATAAATTTGACTTACACTGGGAAATTATCCAGGCTAAGTCCAAAATGTTTACTAAATTGTATGCTTACATTAATATTGCTGTTGGTGACAATTTTAAAGAAGTGTTTTTTATTTTGAGTGAAACTATAACTTGTTATTTAGTCTTAAAGAAAAACAGGCCTAATGTTACAAGTGCACTGCTTGATATTTAATACGTTTGGGACGCTCCTTAAATATGTCCAGCAAATCCAAAAGCTTGCATAAATCATCTGTTCAATCGATTGATGGTGATTGTCTATCACGTCGAATATTGAAATATAAGTGTCACCCGATTATACGCTTCCAGTGTATCTGGCAACACTATTGTCTACACTTATACGTGTGTGCAGCGAGTACAGGACCTAAAGGAAAACGACGAACGGCGTTTATATACTTTAGAGACTCCAAACATATTCATCATATAACAATAAATCATAAATGATCAACAATAACAAAAACATCATCAGTGGCGGCGGAAGCGTCAGTGGCAGTGGCAGCAGCTGAATAAAGGCCAACTACTAAATAAACCATGCCACACCACATTCACAATCAAGCCAAAGCTAACCCAAGTCATCGTATTGAAACGAAAGGAACTGATGCCTAACAGCAGTTGTGCCGCGCAAATATAGCAGGGGTAGGTGACAGCGTGACAGAGAGATATAAAACTCAGCAATAATATATACATCAAGATCCAAATGCGCATATGGGCATCTCCCAGTGGCTCGGCCTTAAACTTCTCCAAAAACAAGAAAGAAACTGAAAAAGACGATCAGTCTTTTTAGTGTTCTACAGCGCTTAAAGAGTACTACATTTTAAAAATATATCGTCAGGATTTAGTACAAATTAGTACAAAATTATAATATTATACTAGAAACACGTATTTTGAAAGCCAGATATATAGATCAATGTTTTGGAATTGCCCCCATACAAATGGGCCACCAGTTTACATTATTATCGCTCTAGATTTAACTTTTGCAGATCATGTTATATTTCAATAAAAAATACCTATTTTGAAAGTGATCTATAAAGGCCCACATTTTAATGTAGCGCCCTTACAAATGAGCCCCCATTTGAATTACCTTTCTAGGACTCACATTTTACATCGGAAGTTTATCAAATTTTGCATTTCATTTTATATTATATTTCAATTTAGAAGACATATTATGAAAGTCAAATATATAGGTCCATATTTTGGTATAACCCCGATACAAATTGGGCCCCTATTTTACTCTATTACTTCTCTAGTACCCAATCGTGCATTAGATCTCGATATAATTTTGCATATCATGTCATATTTCAATTAAGAATACCTTACAAATGGCCTGCCATTACAAATGGCCCCATTAATTTTTACCCCTCAAGTACGCAAATTTTACATCGGATTTTTTTGTCAAATTGTGCCGATTATATTATATTTCAACTAAGAATACAAAGCCAAATATATATGTCTGTACAACTTTGAGGTTTTCTAAAAGTGGACTGTATTAATTTTTGTCCTCAAAGGTGTAAGTTCAGATTTTTTCCCATAAACATAAAAGGAAAAAAGAAAGACAGTTATTTCAGATTTCAAATTGTTTTATTTTATGTTGCTCCTTACCGCTGCAGTCTTTGATGTTCCCAAAAGAAGTGAAAGAGCATAGCAAGCGAAGCAGACAACATACTCAGAATTCAACATAATTCAGCAAAATTATAGATTGGAATAACATTCAAGATGGAAACTCTTTATTTGGTTGAGTGAAAGCTTTTAGCTGTTGAGCGTTAACCAATTAAAGGGTTTCCATCTTTATATAAATAAGGGTAATTTATGTATATTTGATTATATAAAATTCATAAATTCATTAATTGTTTAACACAGTTCAACATCTCGCCGTCTCTTGCAGTAATGCAATCTTAAAAATAGCATGCCCCAGATAAGGTCCAACCAAAGACCGTACTTTGAGCTATAGGCATGGTGGAGGAAGTTTGAATCAACCCAGCTCTAATTATTTTTGGCAATTCATCGTTGGCAAGCATGATCTCGATGTCCACCGGATTATAAAAATGTGGATCGGCAAGATCCGGAAGATGGTTATAAATATTTTGTAGTTTCTTTTCTGTTGTCTTCTCTGGTAGTGGGGTATTTAGCTGTTGTCTGACTATTCCCATGATTTGAATTTTGACCGAAGTATCATGATAAGATTGAAGGTTAATGGTACAATATTCTTTTCCGTCCTTCTTGGTGGTGCGCAGTTTCAATCTGTTAACGAGTGACTCAAGAATCACCGTACGAGTTGCACCCGAGTTCAGCATTAACCTCGTCTTGTTGGTTCCAGCAGCGGCGAGAACCCTTGCTAATGCGGTAGGTAAGAAGACATGTCTTTTAGATCGCCCACTTAGACGTTCGTTGATATAACGTCGTGACGACTTGGTCGTATGAGTCTTCGGTATAACCTGAGACGTAGATGAATTTCTAAACTTGGAGAAGCGGTTGTGGTATCCAGTAGATGATGTACGGTGTGCTATTTGATTGTCGTGGTCAGGTGTGCGCTGTTGATGTCTTCGACCCACTTCTGGTTGTCGCACTTTTCGGTTACGATGGTCATCAATATGCAATTTTGTGTGATGTCTCTTATTGCATACGTCGCATGTGTTGCGTGAACGACACCATTCACGGGTGTGTGCCAGACATAGACAATTGAAGCAATAACCCCTTTCTTTGACAATAGTTCGACGCTCTTGAACAGACATCGCATCAAAGTCTCCACACAGTCGTAGATGGTGCCTACCTTGGCACACTCGGCATTTGTATGAGCTATTGAAAAATTTGGTTAGTTAAGATTTGATTATCAAGAGAACGGTTTGGCGAATTAATGGTGTTAGGCGTTTGGCAGTATGCAAAGTTTGACTAATGGACGTGTTACTAATCCATTTTGAGTGCGGATTTCCGCAACTCGGACTCTTGAATCAGAACCAGAGAAAACTTTAACTACTCGTCCTAATCTCCACTCTGTTGGTGGCAAATTGTCATCTTTTATAACAACAAAATCGTTTTCTTTCAGGTTTTGTTGTGCTGTCTTCCATTTATATCTTCGTTGAAGTTCAGTAATGTATTCAGTTTTCCAGCGTCTGGCAAAGTGTAGCTGTAAAACTTTGAGTCTTTGCCACCGATTTATTATAGATAGGTTGTCTGAGTATTCTTCAGGTATCGCTACAAGTGGAGAACCTTTTAATAAATGGCCAGGGGTTAAGGGAATCATCTCAGTGGGTGTTTCACTTATTGGAGAAATAGGTCTAGAATTGAGAACACTTTCAATTCTGACTAGAAGTGTTGAGAACTCTTCAAACGTAAATTTAAGGTTCCCTGCTACCTTTTTCAGGTGGGATTTCATGCTTTTGACACCAGCTTCCCACAATCCACCCATGTGTGGAGCCTGGGGGGGAATAAAGTGCCAGGAGAATCCATGAACATTATATTTATCAACTAGAGCCTTTTCAGCAGATTTTAGAAACATTTTATATTCATTTGCTAAAATCCGATTAGCTCCAACAAAGTTTGTTCCATTATCAGAAAAGACTTTGGCTGGAAACCCTCTTCTACCGGTAAAGCGATCGAAGGTGGCTAGAAATGCTTCAGCAGTTAATTCAGAACAAGTCTCGAGGTGTATAGCCCGTGTGGACAAACATACGAAAATTGCCGCATATCCTTTTTGAAGTTTTGCGTTTCTAAGTCTGGAAGTTTTTAAATCAAATGGTCCTGCAAAGTCGATACCAGTATTGGTAAATGGCAAGGAGAAAGTACATCTTTCTGGGGGTAATGCGGCCATTATTTGATTTTGGACTCGGTGTTTGTAAAGAGTACAACTCTTGCAGTTTCGAATGCAGTGCCGTATAGCACTTTTCAATCGAATTGCATAAAATTCTTGTCGAATGCAGCGTAACATGCTCTGATGTTCTGCGTGTAATAACATGTTATGAGTGAAGTCAATTAGGAGTTTACATAATCGGGATTTTTCTGGTAATATCAATGGATGTCTCTCGTTGTAACTAAAATTTGAATCAGATAATCTACCGTTAACCCTCAACAGACCGTGTTCATCGCGAAATGGATTTAAAGGTAACAACCTACTTTTGGCACTTATTGGTAAGTTGGATTCAAGCGATTGATATTCAGCGGGGAAATTTGTTATTTGTGCCTGTTTTAACAAACGATATTTTACAAATAGTATTTCCTGTGTTGTTAGGAATTCTTTTGTGAGGTCCGGATTAGATTTCTTTTGGCATTTTTTGACAAATCGGAACATGTAAGCTATAACACGTAAAGCACGATTATATGACGAAAATCTATCTAAAATGTCTTCAAAATGTCTTTTAGGGACCATGTACAACTTTGAGGTGTTCTAGAAGTGGACTGTATTAGTTTATGTCGAAATTCATGTTTTGGCATATTGATCTTGTAAGTCGGGCTAATAGAACTGCACCACAAAGTTCTAATCTTGGTAGACTGATGGTTTTCAGGGGTGCTACTTTGCTTTTTGAAGCAAGTAAATGAGATGAAATTTCATTTTCAGACGACGTTGATCGAATATACAAATTTGCACAATATGCTTTTTCCGAAGCATCACAGAAGCCGTGTATTTGAATCTCAGTGTTGAGAGTGTATTGAACCCATCTAGGTATTTTTATATGAGAGATATCTTGAAAGTTTTGGAGAAATGCGTTCCATTTCGCTAATGAATGTGGTTTTACCTTCTCGTCCCAATTTGTTCCATCGATCCAAAGTTGTTGTAGCAGAATTTTTGCCGTGACTATTATTGGCGCGAGCCAACCTGCTGGGTCGAATAGTTTTGCTACGATCGATAAAATTGACCGTTTTGTTGTGCAATCCGATGGACTTGTAAAAGGGAAAACACTATAATAAAAGGTGTCTGACATTGCATTCCATCTGATGCCAAGAGTTTTAGTATCACTCGCATCTTCTAGCTTTAAGAAATCCTCATTCAGAAGATCTTCTCGGGGTATATTTTGCAGGATTTCTGTATGATTTGCCGTAATCTTTTTCAGTGGAAATCCTGCTGAGGCCAGTAAATCGATCAGTTGGGATAGATAGGTTTTTGCCTCAGTCAAAGTATGCCCTCCCGACAGAATATCGTCCACGTAAATTTGGTTTCGCAGTATGGATGAGGCCACAGGGTGAGTATGTTTGCCATCGTCACTGAGTTGCAACAAGGTTCTTATTGCCAGATATGGGGCGCAGTTAACCCCAAATGTAACAGTTTTTAATGCAAAATCTTGGACAGGCTCATTTATAGAGTTTCTGTATAGAATCCTTTGGTATTGATGATCACGTTCATCTACCAGTATTTGTCGGTACATTTTCTGAATATCCCCATTAAATACGTATTTAAAAAATCGCCATCGAAGAATGACGTTCATTAAATCGTTCTGAAGTGTCGGGCCAGTGTGGAGGACATCATTCAAGGAGAACCCACTTGTAGTTTTCTTCGAAGCGTTGAAAACTACTCGAACTTTAGTAGAAGTTCTCTCTGGTTTTACCACTGCATGATGCGGCAGATAAAACGAAAAATACCGTGATTGGTCGTATAACTCTGTAGACGATGTTAATGTCATATGATCGAGAGTTTGGTACTCGTACAGTACGTTTGAATATTCTTCAGCCAACATTGAGGAATTTCTTAAGGATTTTTCCATTCTAAAAAACTGTCCTAACGCCACGCGTCTAGAAGCACCCAAGTAAATATCTTTTGGAAAATTTTCTTTAAAAGGAAGGCGTACGATATATTTTCCATCATCTCGACGGACTGTAGTGTCTTTGTAAAATGTTTCGCAATGGCGATCAGAATCGGACATTTCTTGCTCATCAGGTATTTCCTCAATTTCCCAAAATTTCTTAACTTCATCATTTAAAGAAGAAGATGGTGCTGTTGTCCACGCTGCGAACGTGGTAACACTTCGCAAATTTGGCTGTCCACTTATGAACCAGCCAAATTCAGATTCTTGTGCCAGCAAGCTTCCTGAGATATTCTTTTGAACGCCTGATTTTAAAATCATTGGTAATATATCACTTCCAATCAACATGTCTATCTGAGCTGGTTTATAAAATAATGGATCTGCTAAATCCAATTGGTTTATATCGTTCCAATCAAAAATTCTCGATGTTGAGGAAGGCATAAGATGATTGAGATTAGTGATTACAATTGCAGTCGTCCTCAAAGAAAAGGATGATCTCCTGGAGCGTAGTTTCAGTGTACAAATCTTTGTCGAATTTTCAAGTATCGTACCTCCAAGTCCAGAAATCTTCGTAAACGATTTCCTTGTTGGAATGGATAATCGGTTGATTATCCTGGTGGATATGAAAGTTTCCTGCGAACCCTGATCAATGAAAGCACGAATTGTGAAACAATTCCCCAGGTGTTCAAGATCAACTAAAGCAGTTGGGAGGATTGTGCTGTCTCCCGATTCAGAGAAGTGGGATTGTACGTGATTGGGATTGGATTGAGCATTCGATACAGTTGCTTGTTCATTGTCTTGCGTAGCAAGGTGGAACGAAGAAGGATTCGCAATTGAGTCTTTACGATGACTAACGTTGGTGTAACCAGGTTCGTTTCGCCGATTCGTAGAATTGGCGTTACCAGACTCAGGATGTAAAAGCGTGTGATGTGCTAGGTCGCATTTTTGGCATCGTTTGCCAGTTCTGCAATTTTTTGCGAAATGCCCGTATAATAAACAATTTTCACAAATTTTGTTGTCCTTGACGAAAACTTTCTTTTCCTTCAATGGCATGGACTGGAAGTCCGAACAATCTCGAAGCGTATGATTTTGTCGGCAAATTTTACACTGCCGATACGTAGTATCGGACTTCACGTGATAATTTTGAGACTTTTGTGAAGTATATGCAGGGTTGGACACAGGTTTCCGAATATCGGAAATAGATTCTAAAAGATCCAATCTTTTAGAAATGAAATCGTTTAATTGATCCCAGGATGGCATCTCTTTATGATTTCCGATGGAGTTCTCCCATGCTGTTAAGGTTTCCTCAGGCAGTTTTGAGGAAATCCAGAACACAAGTATTGGGTCCCAATATATGACAGATATGTTATATGTCCTTAACACCGATAGACAATTGTTAATTGTATATTGGAGGTTTCTCAAGGATTTACTTTTTTCCGAAGAAATTACCTCAAGATCAAAAATTTTTCTCAATTGATGATTGATCAGGATGCGTCTGTTTTCATATCGTTGTTTCAATGCATCCCAAGCCATAGAGTAATTCGCATCCGTAAGAGCAAATCCCTTGACTATTTGATTTGCTTCGCCACGAGTCTTTGCCCTAAGATGAAACAACTTCTGTGCAGGCGATAATTTGGGATGGTTGCCGTAAATGGCAGAGAACATGTCTCTGAAGCTTGGCCATTTATCGTAACCGCCAGTAAACAATTCCGTATCACACGGTGGAACTTTCAAAGAGAACGAGCTATCATCGGATGTCTTCGCCTCCGTTTTGTCTTTCGACATAACTTTCGAGAGTTTCTCTCTCTCAATCTGAAGCAAATCTAGAATTGATGCCTTACACTCCTTGTATGTCTTGCATGACGTACTAAATTTCGAGTGTGTGGACTCTCTTACTTCTTTTGTATAGACCGGGTCGTCAGAGGTCATCTCGCCTTCATAGATCTGGACCAGCTGTCGCCAACGACGTTCCAAATCGTCTAACTCAACTTCCAGGCTGGAGACCGTGTGATCCTGGATAGGAATATCCGAGAATCCCGCACAAAATGTGACCACTTGGTCAGAGAAGAAAATGAATTTATGAGAACTCATTTTTAAAGATCTGCGATATGGAATTATTCAGAATTATGCTCCTAGATTTGCGAATTTCTATGAAACGTAGCCGCTCCTAATATATAGGAAATACCGAAATTCGTAATTACAACTTTAGAACTTCAATTATTAAAGTTTTGTCCTTCGTCAAATTTCTGAATCTCCAATATGGACTATCTCGAAAAGCAAAATATCTCTGAACCCTTCAATGGAAGATTTTTTTTACAAAATATTATCAAGGGACAGTAATATTTAAGAAATTATTTCGAGTTTCAGAAATGTTAGGTTCGTTTTATGCTGTCTTCAGGTTAAATTTCACTGAGTTTTCCTCCGATTAAGGGCGTTTACGGAAAACGCAGGAAAAGAACTGAAAGAAAAACAAATCTTTCAATGATTTGAAGTGAGACTTTAGTTTCGGTTCAACTTTCTCAAATTTAGTATATAAGATATTGATTGTTTTTATTTAACCAATTCAGAGCTATGTAATAGTTTGAATTTAATTTATTTGTAAAATAATAGGTGTTTCATTTATTTATATGCTGGATAATTCCAATATGAGACGTTCAACATATAAGAAAAAGTGCATACTAATTTAACAAATTTGAGTATTTATGTTTGTAATTGTCTGTAGAGTTAAATTTCGATATTCAGTCCTAAGTTCTACGTAGTAGTATAGATTGCTGATATCTTGGGAAGTATTCAAAATTTTCAACCTTGAAATAAGTAGATGACAATTGTTCCAATATTCCCAAGAATTTTCTCCAAAATCATAGTTTTATTTAATTGATTGTTTAAAGATTTCTTTATATTTATGGAAAATAAAAGTATTTTAATTTTATATTATTTGTTGTTGAATAATCTTCTAGTATTCATAGAAAATGTAAATATTCTATTTTCAAATTGATCGTAGTAACAATTTGGAAATAGCCACCAAAAAATATTTATTTTTTAATATTTTTGTTTCAAATGGATTGTTGTTTAAAATTTCCTACTAGTTTAAAATTTTAAACTAGATTTAGATTTCAGTATCCAAACGAATTGTTAAATGTTAATAATAGTTTTCAATATTTTGAACAAAAAAAAATGTTTTCATAGTTTTGTGTCTGAACTTTATATAGCCGAAAACTTCTCAATATTCGTAAAATCCGATATTCCAGCTTTACCTTGACAGTAATAATAATTTTAAAATATTGTTGAAACTTTTTCTCTAATTTTTCGATTTACTTCATTTTAATTCGTAATTGTTGTAATTTCAATCATATGTTAATGGCGAAGTAAATTTTCAAATTGTGTTAATTTTAATTTCGTAATAAATTTTTCAAATTTTGTTGAAAATTTTTAAAATTCTAGCATTAATTCGTAATTGTATTTAAAATTTTAATAATTTAGCTTTGATTCGTGAATGTTGCAGTTGTAAACAAATTTAGTGACTTTTTTTATTATTGCTTTTAACCCTTTCGTGCAATATATTTACAAATATCTCAGAATTAAATTCTTCGTATTGTTGTTGTACTCACTCGTTCCCACATTAATGATTGGGCCTCGTTCATACAAAATTTCTTATATTTCACCAATATTACCGCTTTGTGTTTTACTTCACAAAAGCACTTTCCCCTGCATTATTAATGTGCCCTCGTTAACATGTGTTACTTATGCACTCCTTCGATATGTTGTTGTTGTAAATTGCCGGTTTTGTTCACTGCACTTAAACACTTGCTATTAATTTCGTTGTTGTATTGGCTTTTGCATTCTTAGTAGACACATTGCCCTGATTTTAAGAAGTGACAAACAACTTTTTTACTTGTTATATCCTATTGACTTTTGCACTTGGCACTGAAATTTAGAGAAATTTCAACTACATTGGGTTTTGTAGGAACTGCACACTCTTTGCACCGTTATGCATATTGAAATGTAATCGATTTTACACGAAATTTAACTAGCATAAATTAGCTCACTTTTTCATGGATTTTGCCACAACACGGATCACTTATTTATTTGCTTTTTATTTTTGGTCGATTCTCCGATATAATAATATGTAATATTATTAAAATTCCGAGCGCGCGTTTCCTTTTCTTCTCTCAAGTAAACGTACCGAAAAACTGCACTAAATGAAGATCTGCTCACGCACGGAATTTATTTGACGAAGTTTTTGTGAGAGAAATGTGTCTATGAATGTGTGCAGCCGCAATTGTTTATATAGGAAGCTAATTTAAGAATAGTGGAAATGTGTGAGTGTGTTTTTGAGTATCAAAGAGATGTCATTATCTCTTTCGAAACACCTACAAGAATGTAACGCTATTGAAAAGAGTTTAGCTGTGACCATGTGTAACCTCGGAGTATTTTAATACAAGAGATTCCTTTACCATCTAGTAGTGATGTTGTTTTTTTTTCTTTATTGGAGCGTAGCCCTTAAATGTTTCTTTTGCATAAAGTCCCTAATATTGTTATGGGATAGTGTAAAGCTGTCTTGCATTTGCAATTATATCTTGCGTTGAAACGAATTGTTGTTTTATAATTGTAGTTGTGTGCGTGTGGGAAGTGCTTTGACGTACTTTCGAAGAGTTCAGTCTATGATCTTATTTTTAAGAGAAGGTTCATTTGTACCTACAAGAGATGCTTGTGGGTGTTGTTAGATTTTATTTCAATTCCGTTCCCTTTAATTAGACTGCGTTTAGGTACTCTTTATTGTTATATTGGTGTCTGTGAAATGAAGTGTTATGCCGTGTGCAATAGTCCGACTCAATTTCGCTTTTTCTTTAATATAATATGATTTTCCCTTTTTTGGTATATATGTATGTATATACGTGTATTTGTTCGTATGTACCAACGTTGAAGGCGATAAGATGAATTTGCACGAAACAAAGTTTTATATTTCTCTTATCACAGAGTATGTGAAAGAAAATAGTAGATTTTCTTTTACGAGTTTTTGTAATGCTTTGTATACATATAGATTAGTGGAAGCTTTTATGAGACAAAAAACACTTTGCACTTTTGAGATATTTTTATTTAAATTAAGGATTGTCGTAGACCATGCTTAGATTTAGTGCTTTTGCCCAAACGATATCATAAACCAAACCGTAATCAAAATGAAATCAAATCTCAACATACCTTGATTTAGCACTCATTGTTACGTAAATCTTGTAAAGATTTCCTTATTTTCCTCTCGTAAAGATCGCTTTTAGTTCCTCGTAAAGGTTCGAAGGACCATGTACAACTTTGAGGTGTTCTAGAAGTGGACTGTATTAGTTTATGTCCTCAAAGATGTAATTTCAGATTTTTTCCCATAAACATAAAAGGAAAAAATAAAAGGCAGTTATTTCAAATTTCAAATTGGTTTATTTTATGTTGCTCCTTACCGCTGCAGTCTTTGATGCTCCCAAAAGAAGTGAAAGAGCATAGCAAGCGAAGCAGACAACATACTCAGAATTCAACATAATTCAGCAAAATTATAGATTGGAATAACATTCAAGATGGAAACTCTTTATTTGGTTGAGTGAAAGCTTTTAGCTGTTGAGCGTTAACCAATTAAAGGGTTTCCATCTTTATATAAATAAGGGTAATTTATGTATATTTGATTATATAAAATTCATAAATTCATTAATTGTTTAACACAGTTCAACAAGTTATTTAGTTATTTAGTTATTTAGTTATTTAGTTATTTAGTTATTTAGTTATTTAGTTATTTAGTTATTTAGTTATTTAGTTATTTAGTTATTTAGTTATTTAGTTATTTAGTTATTTAGTTATTTAGTTATTTAGTTATTTAGTTATTTAGTTATTTAGTTATTTAGTTATTTAGTTATTTAGTTATTTAGTTATTTAGTTATTTAGTTATTTAGTTATTTAGTTATTTAGTTATTTAGTTATTTAGTTATTTAGTTATTTAGTTATTTAGTTATTTAGTTATTTAGTTATTTAGTTATTTAGTTATTTAGTTATTTAGTTATTTAGTTATTTAGTTATTTAGTTATTTAGTTATTTAGTTATTTAGTTATTTAGTTATTTAGTTATTTAGTTATTTAGTTATTTAGTTATTTAGTTATTTAGTTATTTAGTTATTTAGTTATTTAGTTATTTAGTTATTTAGTTATTTAGTTATTTAGTTATTTAGTTATTTAGTTATTTAGTTATTTAGTTATTTAGTTATTTAGTTATTTAGTTATTTAGTTATTTAGTTATTTAGTTATTTAGTTATTTAGTTATTTAGTTATTTAGTTATTTAGTTATTTAGTTATTTAGTTATTTAGTTATTTAGTTATTTAGTTATTTAGTTATTTAGTTATTTAGTTATTTAGTTATTTAGTTATTTAGTTATTTAGTTATTTAGTTATTTAGTTATTTAGTTATTTAGTTATTTAGTTATTTAGTTATTTAGTTATTTAGTTATTTAGTTATTTAGTTATTTAGTTATTTAGTTATTTAGTTATTTAGTTATTTAGTTATTTAGTTATTTAGTTATTTAGTTATTTAGTTATTTAGTTATTTAGTTATTTAGTTATTTAGTTATTTAGTTATTTAGTTATTTAGTTATTTAGTTATTTAGTTATTTAGTTATTTAGTTATTTAGTTATTTAGTTATTTAGTTATTTAGTTATTTAGTTATTTAGTTATTTAGTTATTTAGTTATTTAGTTATTTAGTTATTTAGTTATTTAGTTATTTAGTTATTTAGTTATTTAGTTATTTAGTTATTTAGTTATTTAGTTATTTAGTTATTTAGTTATTTAGTTATTTAGTTATTTAGTTATTTAGTTATTTAGTTATTTAGTTATTTAGTTATTTAGTTATTTAGTTATTTAGTTATTTAGTTATTTAGTTATTTAGTTATTTAGTTATTTAGTTATTTAGTTATTTAGTTATTTAGTTATTTAGTTATTTAGTTATTTAGTTATTTAGTTATTTAGTTATTTAGTTATTTAGTTATTTAGTTATTTAGTTATTTAGTTATTTAGTTATTTAGTTATTTAGTTATTTAGTTATTTAGTTATTTAGTTATTTAGTTATTTAGTTATTTAGTTATTTAGTTATTTAGTTATTTAGTTATTTAGTTATTTAGTTATTTAGTTATTTAGTTATTTAGTTATTTAGTTATTTAGTTATTTAGTTATTTAGTTATTTAGTTATTTAGTTATTTAGTTATTTAGTTATTTAGTTATTTAGTTATTTAGTTATTTAGTTATTTAGTT